>OZ024903.1:59993016-60196557 GCA_964017125.1 Flabesymbios commensalis | reverse complement strand
GCTCTCAGTGCTGTCCCCCGGTATTGGGAGTTGGAACTAATGCTTTTACCTTCTATCAAGTATGATTTTACCATATTACGACGAGTGATTATGACATTGATCCTATTAAAAACAATACATACTTCACATCACAAAAATCAGAAAAAATAAGTATTGACGGAAGTTTACTTCTATTTTTCATCCAATAATTTGTTGGTTAGTTATCAATAATTTTAACTTTTTAATTGTCTTCTTCCCTTTGGTACCTCAGGGGTTGATGCGCCCTATAAGCAAGTATGCATATCCATTGTTTACAAACAACAGGTGACGCCCAGCTAACACAAGACGTCGACTCAATTATAGTGTAATGCTGGTCCAAGAATTGTAATGCTGGTCCAGCATCACCCCATCATTGGTTTATCTTCTCGTATCTGCTGGCAGGTGACATGGGTGCAAGGGTAGATACGGGCAAAGAAAACCAATATAAAGGCAATGGAAATAATAGATATAATATTACTATATATTATAGTCTAATGACATGGATTATTTGTCATGTTTACCATTCGGAATATACCTGAACAGAAATATTTTGTTGATATAAAGCATGTTACTGTTACTGCTGATTTTGTCACAGAATTAGCTCATTCAATGCTGAAATCATTCACGCCACAAACGGGTATGACCACTGAGGAAGAGAATATTTTTGTATAATATTATATATCAGTGGATATCTTTGTCGCAAAGTGTCGCGATCTGCATGTAATGTAATTTTGATGCCACTTTTGTTTCACGTCAAAACTTAATACAATTAATTGGTTCAAATGAACGATTTTTCGGAAATATACCTGAACACACTCTACATAGGAGCTACAACAGAAATCAAATTATTACCATCATTAAAGACACTAAATCACGTGCAAGTTGTGAATGTTTCACGGTAATATTACATATTTATGTCCCCATTCGGCTACACCATGTACTGCGGGAAAACAATGAACACCTTATCACCAGTAACGGCAGGAGAAATAGACAATTATTAAAATTCAACTATAAATAAATTGTGTCATAAAAATGAACGTGTCTTGTTTTCAAAATATCAGTATACGGTACTGCTAACGCTCCAGTCCTCAGTGCAATTGATGGCAGTGGTCCGAAAAGAAAATTCTCACATATTATAATTTTATAATATTGCTTTTGTGTTCTAAATATATTTTTTTTAAATAATAAAAGTTTGAATCAAAATACACGTCTGCCAAGTTATGGATGTTACCAATGTTTTGCCCCGATCTCCTTTGTGACATATCGTCACTCCCCTCCCGTTCTGTGCCCACATATTTGTGTACTTTCTGTACACAGCTCTTCTGTTATTTAAATGAAGACATTTTAATTTCTACAATTGTATGATAATATAATATGACTTTTCTGCTATATTAGCAGTTATTTTCGTTCCAAAAATAAATATTCCAGAGATAATGTCATAACTGTCAAACCTAGAAAAAACATTATTTTTTATTTGGAGGCTAAAGTGGTGAAATTATCACTTGTTTTATATGATGATACACTTGCTAAAGCGTAGTTCCAACTCCCGTTAAAAGGGGACAGCACTGCACAATGTATTACACGCATTTGTATGGTGAAATCCGTAAGTTGATCATCTTATTGTACAGGGTCTTTGGTATTATACTCATGACAATATGAAAGTTTGAAACTATACATTATTTTTTGTCCTCTGGTCACCCAGCAAACAAGAAAAACAAGCCCAATGCTGACTCAATGCCGGCCCACTGCCTACGACGCTGGCCCGCCACCAAGACAGCACTAGGCCAGTGTGTCGTGTCTGCTGAACAACACCCCCCATCATCATGGTCATATGAATCTGAACGCCCATATACATAGACATATACAGAACAAGCTGAATTTGTATACCATCCCGGTTCAATATTGGTCCACCGTCTACGACAGTGGACCAGAATAAACTTCCTGTCTTGGCTTGTCTTGTCTTGCCGGAAGTGCACTGCGATTGCTCATAAATGAAGGTCGTTTTTAAGTGGGCGACCCTTTACAAACGGCTGGACCCGAACTTGTTTACTGAACTAAAATCACTTCCCCCGGACTTTAAATATTAACTAATGTACTGATCTCTTTTTGTTTCGTAAAATGTTATTATTAGGCACCCAAACCATATACAAATATGTAGCTTACTGTCCACTTTACTGATTTACGATGAACCAAGTCAGCTAATAGTCCTGGAGCCAAGCGTATTTGCGTACAAAAATGGCCCCGAAATCACCCACCTGTTTTTTTATAGTAGACCACCTGGAGCACATTTTTTAGCGAGGGAGGACTTTCTAAAACCCGGCAGTAAGTGAGATATTCAAGATTTTGAGTAAAAAAATAAAACCGGAAAACCCCGCCAAAATTAACGATCTTAGGCCTTCAAAAGACATATTATAACCGGAAATCCACCTGCAGCAGCGTTTAAGCCTTCAAAATGACGAGTGTAGACCCTGTGACCAAATAAGAAAAAAACAATATGATTGAATAAAGTTCAAGGTCACCAGATGTCAAAGTATGGAATAATATGACCCCTGCCCAAAATTAAGTGTCCCTAAGAATTAAAACGTCTCCAATTTTTTAAGGAATAAAAATTTACCTAATTTGATGTTTTCTTCCAGTGAAGTATATCTTATGAAAATATTTTAGAAGCATTAGGGGTGATCACATATTTTATTGGTACCATCGGAGCCACATTCAATATTAGTCTTATCAGTAAACTTGCCAAAAATGCCAGAAAACCGACATAATTTTTTTTTTTGAATATTTTTTGGAATATTTCACATTTAATGATGACCAACAGCATCATTTAAACCCTCAAGATGACGAGTTTAGACTCTGATAAGGTGGATTTTTTTAGATTGGATAAAGTTCAAGGTCACGATGTGGTCAAGATTCGGCATAACATGATACTTGATCTAATTTCAGCAACTCTGATAATTAAAACGTCTCCGATTTTAAGGGGAATTACAATTTACTCATTAAGCATTCCGTTCTATTAAAATATGTCTTTGTTAGGTTTTTGTTGGAAACAATAGGGATGACCATATATTGTATTCGTATCACCAGAGTCTTATTAGTAATATTAGTAAACTCGGCATAATTTCTAGAAAACCGTCATAATTGCACATTTTTTATGAGATTTGGAAGATTTGCTAATTAAAGATAATGCTATATACCCCTATAAACAGTAACGTGCGTGGTAATTAGAACTTCCAAATAACGCAAGCCAATAACATTGAAGGCATGTCCTTAACCACCCCCCCCCCCCCCCAATACACAGGCTGCAGCATCTGAGCCAAAATGCATGGCTGATGATTTTGTTTTTAAATTGTCAGTTTCTAGTGTCTGGTGCATGTTTAGTTGAGGAGTAGTTCAGATTGAATTAGATTTGTTTTTACTAAAATTTACTAACATAACATAGATTAATTTTCACAAAAAATAAATGCTAAAACACCCGAAGGAGCCCCACAGTAAACTAAGGATACAGTACTACCGTCCATGTCTTACTTGCCACATAATAGGGCACATTCAATATTAGTCACATTAGTCACATGGGCCATCATGCACCACGTTCTAAACACTATTCTCTTCTCGATTTAAAACAAAAAATGAAATGAAATGGTTTAGCATACCTACTAATTGCCAATGAACACTCAAAACCAGGGTCATCAGCAATGATACAAAAATCAGCATGGCCTGGTGGCATGCACCTTGGACTCTTGACCCTGTCATAGGACCCCGCTTGCAATGAAAGAGGCAGAGAGGTTGACTTTGCATTCATGTACTGGGGTCATCTGGTTATAAAATGTGATAATTATTTTTTCAAGTTGCCACTTTGCAAGTTGCTGCTAATTCATAAAAAGGGAACATGTTGTTAGCTTTACCAATTTATAGATATTAGTATAGTAGGCCTACATATTTCAATACAAATTGCAATAATATGTTTGGTATTAATCGAAATGTTACGAAATATATTGTTCAGGCGCCTGCTAGATTAAGTCAACACATTCTTATGGCATGCATAAGTAGGCACAATTTATTTCAAACATCTAGCAATAAAAAATACCCGCTGATCCAATTGTTATGGCAACAGTGTTCATATAAGCACTCTACTATCTGCAAGTGTAACAACTCGAAAATACGTCCCATATCTTATCAGTCACATTTATATGCGAAATCCAATGCAAAAACTGAGCTATATATAACCACGAGATAACTATTAAACTACATTTGCTTTGTTTTTAAATCAGCCACATTTTGCTTTTGTTTCCAGTAGATTGGATACAATACAGTTTTTAATCGTTTCAAAGTTTTCTTCTTCAAAGAAGTAAAAATGTCCTCCTGTTATATCTTTTTTGATAAACTGGCCTGATGTTAATTCTGCATAATCTGAAAGAAGACAACACATACAATATTAATTTACTTCTGTTTCATCTGTTTAAATGATTCATATTTTGATTGAAAATACGAGCCAATTAGTATATAGTAATAATTATGCCTAACTGATTACTTTATCTTTATGAGTATATTTATCACACAGATTTACAATTATTTGTTCACCACATAACTTGCATGTGTTAGAAGATAGGCTCATATATATTTGAGGTTTAGAAATGTCATAATTCATATGGTTTGACGATGACATCACCGACCTTCCATGTCGTGCTGCTTGTCCTGGGTTCCTTCAAAACAGGTCACAGCGCAGGAAAGCGGCTTTCTGCCTCCCGTCTTTCGACTGAAAATCACCACCACGCACATCACATGCCCAGTACAGATAAAACATTTGTATAACATTATTTATACAATGTTGTACCAACGTCGAAGACGTTGGGCCGACGTTGTATGAATATTATACAAATGTTTTGTGTTTACTGGGTAGGTAGATCAGATCAAGTCAAAATAATTGGCTGGACAGTATACATTTTTTAAATTATTAAATTGTTAAGCCCTTGGCACACTGACATTGCGAGTGAATTACAAGCAGTATGCGACCAAAACAGGCTGCAAATGTTCTGAGATTTTAATTATAGTATCTAATTTTATTCTCTAAGTCGTCCCAAAACTGTCTGCGAGTTATTGGCGACAGATCAGATACATGTCGGTGATAAAATAGTCATTGGCGAATACTCCCCGTTTTGTATGCGACAAGTCTGACACAAGTCGTGGATTATAAAAGATTGGTCTGAGAGCAACCCACTGGGCACACGACGTTGTTGCGACGTTGGATCAACGTCATTGACGTTGATTCAAGGTCGCAACAAGGTCGTATACCCAGTGGGGTGTGGTGTGTAGGAGAGGCACGTCCTATCACGTGCCGATGTGTGGTCTCCAATCAACCAGCGACAGCTCACAGCCCATCGCAATGCTGTCGCCGACTTTTATGAGAAGGGTTGCAATAATAATTCAAACGGTGCGGTGGCAGTTCAGTTGCAGACAACTAATGACGGATTAATTGCAACAAGCTAATGCGATTATGCTGCGAACGTGCCTAAAAGTCATTGCTAAAAGCCATCCTAAACTTATCGCAATGCACAGCATAACTACTCACTAATAATGAGCAACCAGCTGCAGATCTGCTCTGTATACAGGCAGCACATTCTTTGTCATAAAATCCATATTCTCTAACAAACTACTGGGTGTACCTCCTGTAAAGTAGAGAAGATACATGTATGTAAGTGTTTTAATGTGCTATACAGAAGATGAATTAGGTAGATTTTTTTGTAATGTTAAAGTCAACATATAGTGGCGACAATTCGAGGTCATAGATCATTCACCCCGGTCTGACCATTAACGTTAAGAACTTTTATTAGAAAGAACATATCTATAAATACGTACGGTGCGCCCTTAAAAGTTGATGTTGAGGAGCTTCGAAAATAAAACACATGACTTTATTTGTATTTTATGAATGTTATGTTTCATGTAATTGTTCCAAACACATAATAAATAATTGGTTAGCATGCCTGCTAATAAGTGACTGTAAACTAAATGCGAATATAAACTCTTAGGCTAAAACATATGGCACATATAACTACATATATAAATATTTACCTTGTAAAGCTATCCTGTCTATTAACTGCGAGTCATTCATCTTGACGATAGAGCTGAATTCATCAAGTCTTCTCTTTCGTCCCTCACTCTGTGGAGATGGAAATATAGGGGTCAACCTTTGTGATCGAAAAAATACCATCAAATCTTAAATTATCTAATGAAAAAGTTCAATCAAACAACGTTGTATATCGCTAAATGTGACCCACAATGTTATCTGACTGACGATTTACGCGCTTACGAGTTTATCTTAAAATAGTAGTTTTACTTGATTACCGGTACCACATACCAGTTTTAAGTTTTAATGACCGATTTAGAGCTGAATCTGAAATCGTCTCCTGTGAGCGAAAATACTATATCTGTCACATAATCTGCCACTTAGAGCTCACTCACTCACAAATCCCTTGTTTAAAATGGGATAAAATAACATTCGTATGGCTTAATTAAGTAGTAGAATGAAGCGAATTCACTGCCATAAATAAAATGGACGTCTTCCCCAACACAAACCATTTGAATAACATGTATACAACGTCGGCCAAACATCTTTGACGTTGGTCCAACATTGTATAAATGTTATACAAATTTTATGTGTTTACTGTGTTCTTATTCGGTTTTATTTACATGTGGAGCGAATTCTGACGAGAAGAATACATGTACTGGCTCCCTTCTGTATCTGTCCTTCAATATACTGGCCGTCTCAAAGCACAGACTACAACCCATGCTGAAAAGAAAAATAAGAAATATGGTTAGTAACCCACCAAACACGAGACGTTCACTCAAGATTGGTTCAATGTTGGGCCAACTGCGAGCCAACAATGAACTAACATTCGGGCAATGTCTGGTGTTTGCTGGGAATCCGAAACACACCGTAGGCCCCTATACGGATTATCTGAATACTAGTATTGCGCCTCTCATCTCTCAGACCACAACCAATACAGAAACAAAAAATACATGAAATTGCAGTTGGAAGTATTTAATATGCGCGGACCCAATCCAATGTATTTGTCCGATTAATTATTTGAAGAGAACCAATGATTTTGCGCTCTCCAAACCATTATTCTGTGCGTTCCACATGATTTTATGCGCCCTAATTAAATACTTTCAGCTTCAAGTTATTTTCTTGAAACATATTTTAAAATGTCATAAATATAATTTTGATCTCTGGGGATTTCATTCGTCTCAGCATACAGTATGAAACTAATACTTGTAAACTGGTATAATATAACATAGGCAAACGGCATTTAACTTCCGCGTAGATCTGACTACAAGTGAGTCTGTCTTCGTGATTGGGTTGATTAGTTTATTATATTCCCAGCAAACACAAAGCATTTGTTTAACATTTATACAATGTTGGACCAACGTCGAAGACGTTGGGCCGACGTTGTGTAAATGTTATACAAAATGTTTTGTGTTTGCGGGGTTGGAACTGTACATTTCAGATTTATTACTGTAGGCATTATTCACTAGGCTTAAAAATAATCATGCAGTGATGCATTCGAATATCGCTAAATGACAAAATTACACAGTTCAACTCGTCCACAGGCGGGGTTCAACATATGCCCAGCAAACACAAAACATTTGTATAACATTTGTACGATGTAGGTCCGACGTCGAAGACCTTGGGCCGACGTTGTGCAAATGTTATACACATGTTTTGTGTTTGTTGGGTAGTTATTGTCACTGGCAGTAACGGTTTCTCAATGTGAAATATAAGACTCAAGAGGGGTATTCTAACCCGTCATTTAAATAACAACTGAATGACGGCGGTGATTGTGTGAACTAATCATGTGATAGGTGGAGCTATTTGTCATTGGCCCGGGCCCTGGGTTGGAATAATGTACTTGGGCCAAATATAACATGTATATACCTAATTAAAACAGTAAGTCGTGATAGCGACTCCGGAGACTGTTTATAATATGTTTATAATATTACTGTCCATATATATATATATATTGATATATTTTAGGTGTTGGTTGAATGTTGGGCCAGCGTCGCAGACAGTGGGCGAACATTCAACCAGCATAGGGTTAATGTCTCTTGTTTGCTGAGATGTTGTTACCTGTGTCCAAACAGAGCCAGAGGCTTATCAGAATATAGACTGTAAATCTCGGCAGCTATTTTTTTACAAAGAGCTGACAAATCTGTCATGAAGGGTTCTTTAACTCTCTGTTCACGACCTGGAAGTCTCACGCCCACCACTGAAACCAGAAACACAAAGTGCATTCAAGTGGTGATTTTATTCCCAACAAACACGGGGCATTCACTCAATGATGTTTCAATGTTGGGCCAGCGTCGGTGGACTAACATTGAAACAGCATTGGGTGAATGCCCCGTGTTTGCTAAGTTATAACACATGATCAATTTAATTTTATAATTGTATTTTTTCAATAAAAACCTCAGACCTAACCCAGTAAACACAAAACATTTTTATATCATTTTTACAATGTTGGACCACGTTGGGCCGTGCACAAATGTTATTTAAATGTTTTGTGTTTGCTGGGATAGTACAAATATAAATTCAAATACTGATTTTTTCTACGAAACATCCCGCGATAACTTACAAACGTACATATCTTCGCTTATTCTGCTATTCATTTATTCAGAAAAAAAGGCTGTCAAGATGGTTGTATATACTTTATATAAGTAGAATAAATTGATTTCCTAAATTAAAATATTAAGAAACAAATTCAAATAACACAATTATCATGTTTATCCTATCTGAAAATACAAAGATCAATTATGATAAATGGCGTGCATATTTACATAGGCCTACTATATGTGTTCCAGTTACGATATATCGTAGGCTTCTGATTGGTCGAGATGGCCATCACGAACAACCAGAAGCCTACGATATATCGTAACTTGTGTGAGAATACGGGCCTCGAGTCTGGCAGATATGTGGTCTGCACGTATAGTAGTGACTGGCCTGACTGGGCAAGATGCGTCTAGAGGACGTTGGTAGCTTAGAAAGATTTTCCCGTATGACTTGCCTTCTATATTTGCTGGGAATAACTTTCCCCATTTAGCGTAAACCTGTGATCCTCCACTGCACCAAGGAAAGCAGAGTAACCTCAGCTTGGCTCCCGGCTGATGACTGATGCAATTAAACCAGGGCGATGACGACATAGTTAGCAAGATGCAGCAGCTGTAGAATGCTGCAAAAAGATTCACCAATTAGAACCATGATGAATTTTTTTTTGAAATACAAAAGGAAATTGTATTTTTTACACTATTCTACATTTAAATGTAGATCTACCTGCAGATCAATCCGCACCAAAAAACAGCTGCTTTAACTTTGGTAAATATATGACCACTGTTAGATACATTGAATAATATATATATGTGGGTTCATGAATAATCATCTCATATCACGTTTCACAGGTAGCCGTGTCGTCCTCTCCGAGACCGTGGATTGATGTATTTGCTTAAAGGCCCATACCCAGGCTAAAATCATAAAAAACGGGGCATGTGATTTTATTTTGGCTTCTTAATATGACCATATGATGTAAACATGTTCATAGACTAGAACTGCAAATGTTTTTTTAATTTTTGTGCTGCGCATTTACCAGTTAGGCTAGATATAGAGACGAAATTATCCGTATTTCTTATTTTTTTAAAGTTTTTTTATTTCTTAGTTCTAAAAAATTGTTTACAGAATTGATGAAAAATATGTTGACCAGAATAAACTAAATTAAAAAAATGGTAGCGTGCAGAATATGAAAGACATAAAACAAAATCTGCTATTTCCGTTCTTCAACGATACATAAAAAAGTTGTTTTCTTGCGGAAGTAAAACACACACACACCAGATATCTAATGGTATGTCCCTATTAAAAATCAGTTAATAATAGAACGCTATATGGTAGCATGAATTTCAAATATTGTTTGTTTACCTTAAATTCTAATCAGTAGGTCCCTATAACCTAATGTCTTTATTCCATTCTTTTTAATTTTAAAATTAAATATATGTTGAATGGAGTTAGAACCACATCTCCTTGGGATTAATCACTGTAAATAATCTCACAAATTTCTGACACATGTATAGGATTAAGAATCTATTAACAGATTCCCGATAGGATACACTTTTAGAACGTTTTAAGGCTTATTATACAAAACACATTAAAAAAACTTACAAAAATTACAAAACTTACAAAAATTGTTTTCTTATGCGTAAGACAGCTGCGATAGTTACTATGTTATTAGTCTGGAACTGGCAGACTGTATGATAATGAATGTGTGCAGTGAAACCTTGGTGTTACCTTTGGACGCTTGAGTGATAATACAATACCTACACGTATGACTTAGCACTACAGGCCTACAATGGACTGTAATTACAGTAAAATAAACAGTATACCGCTCTATTATATTAAATTCAGAGGTGCACACATGTACATAGCGATGTATGTCATAAATGACGACTATTCCCATTCTTACCTTCACATTCTGTTCATACATTGACCCGTTTAAAATATCGCAGCTATGATGTCAGTTTCCCAACCAATTCATATCACAGGCACAATACTAGGTCAATACTGGTATAGTAGGCCTACTTCTTACATTAACTGGGGACATAAGTCTAATATAGGCCTACTAGTGTAGATACTGATAGCATTGGCATAATGTCCTCTAGCAGAATTCAATGCAAATACAGATGGAAAATGGCTAATTCGACATAATTTAAAAATGGCGTAACAAGGCTAAGAACAACCTAATAAATATAAAAGGTATTAATGGCTGATAGGTCATGTGTCAGTAGCTATTTAGCTAGACACTTCTGGTAAAAAAAACAGTAGGCTAGTATAGCCTATGTTCGTTTTTTGACGGAGAAGAATAAAACAATATTCTAATTGTTTATAAGTAAAATATATATTCCGATGTTCCTATGCAAGCAGGGAGACTTGTGAGACGCATTGATCACGATAGGGGAAGGGCGGGCAAAGGGGGCCACTTAACGTTTCTATGGTATTTAAGGAGAATATTCGAACATTTTTTTAAACCAATGACTGTTCTATGTAGGCTACATGCAATATAGATACATAGTGCATACACACGTAGTTTTTCAAGGATGCCTTATTTTAATTATAAGCTAAACAGATTTGCTCTCAAAGTGGCCCCCTTTGCCCAATAACTTGGGCAAAGGGGGCCATCGCATTGGGCATTGGGGACCACCCCACTTTAGTTACTTTTTTTTATTCTGATACACAAGTGTGTACACTAAAGAGGGCTTAATAAAACAGATATGAAAAACCCCTTTCATTTGATGTATATGATGACATGCTTTGTTGGACACAATACTAAGGAATATACTAAATACTTTCGTTCACTGGGATTAGTTTGTGAAACTTGTACCCATTGAAAGTTAGCGGACAAAGGGGCCATCCTATATGGTCTCTGTATTGAAATAGCCTGGCCCCCTTTGCCCTGGCCCCCTTTGCCCAAGGGGTAGAAGCGGAAAACTAAATATAGTATCTTTCCCCAAAGTAATCTCCTGACTGAAGTAATGACTAGAAAACAAAGGCAATATAATGTACCACACAATACAAAACAAAATCAGAAGACATCACACAAATTCATCAAGAGATTTATACAAATATATAAGCTTATATTCATAAGATTGTTGCCATAAACCCCCCGTCGTATATAAATTTTATCTACGATATGTATGAGATGTCTATTTATGTTTTTTGCTTACACATATTCACAATAATTATGACGTCATTAATATTTCATGCAACACGTCATAATCAAAATATCATTGATGGCCCCCTTTGCCCACTGGCCGCCTTTGCCCGTCTCTCCCTTATATAAAATGATATGGTTTTAAATTTGCTTCATCATGACATCTTACATGATAAGTGTGTTGAAGTCTAGAATAAATCATCAGAACTATTCTATCTTCGTGTGGGTGCATAGCAAAACGAATACACTTCTGATAAAAATACCCATACGTGTTATTGTAAAATATAAATTAGTTTTACATATCGTGTTTATGAAAATTAATAAAATATATTATGCATCTGAAGGGAATTATTATGCATTTGAGGGGAAATTTCTATATAATTACATAATTTCTTATTATACAACTTTTACAAGATTATATAATATTACTGGTGAATTGTAACATTACAGAATAGGAATTTTGTCATTTGCAGGCAGTGACCTAAACATAGTGACTGTTATCAGGTTGTGTAATTTATGATAGGGCCTATTGACCATGTTGAAGGTTCACGCGTAATATTTCTGTATATTCTTAGATAATTATATACTTTGCTTTAACTGCAATACTTTTATATATCTCCATTAACGGTGATTTACCTCGCTAGCTTGTTCGTTCCGGTCGTGGCTCGAAACTATGCAGATGTATGCTGGGTTCGAATCACGGCCGGGTCGGATGTTTGTCATCGAGGTTGTGCATATACAGTGCTACAAACCGTTCAAAGACATGGAGTGTGCAGTGATGTCTATGATACTCGACAAAGAACCCCTGAATTCTTTCGAGAACAGTAGGGCATATTCCCGACTTCTTCGATCGGGCTTCCTTCTGTCGCCAGATTGCCATGATTATGCAGAAAGCGACGTTAAGCAATATTCACTGGCTCACTCAACTGGTTGGCTGTTTTGCTGTGTCCTTGTTGCTTGGCAAGTATTTATTTTACGTATACCGTGATATGTTTGGTTTGGAATGTGTGATGGCTAGAGTACATAATATATATTGTGTATATTTAGGATGTGTTGTCCTTTTGAATAAAATCTACCGGATTCGCTGCTTCAAACCATAATTATCCAATTTTCGTGGCATTTAGTACTATCCCAACAATCAAAAAACATTTGTATAACATTTGTACAAGGTCGGCCCAACGTCTTCGACGTTGGTCCAACATTGTACAAAATGTTATACAAATGTTTTGTGTTTACCGGGATACCGTGGTGTTCAATGGCTCCATTTTTTGTAAATGGCTGACTGTCGCTGTCACAATATTTCTCAGCAAGTTATAATAGATTAGATATCCAATTTTATTTGAAGACTATTTCTAGCAATCTGCAAGTCTGACTGTATTACTTCTGATCAATCGTAGGTAGCCCTACATAAAAACTTACCTTATTTCTGACGATATGTGATAACGGAACTAAAATGAAATTATAGTTAAACTAAAAAAAAAACTGCAAAATGAACAATTCCATCCAATATTAATCTACTCTTCTACACGTAGGCTATCTCTGTATAATGTGTTATGATACCCGCACATCACGTAGAAACAAAGTTAACTTTGCTTCCATAATTGGGACAACGCTGTGTTAATTGTTGTGAGGCAGTTTCCATAGGCTTGTATGTGCTGCATGCGGGCACAACTATGCCCAGTAAACACAAAACATTTGGACAACAATAGCCCTGCATAATTTATATAAAAGTAGATTAATTCAGCAAACATCTGAATGTTTGGCCATCGTCGCAGACCGTGGGCAGCATTAACTCAACATTGGAATAATGCCGCGTGTTTGTTAGGTTAACAGGCTTTCATCTTCAGTGAGATAGGGGCCAGGTAGAGTGTTTTGTCGAATGAACATTCAACAGATGGCAGTGATGTATGTATGATGTTCACACTTGACGAGCTTTAAATTATGGAAGGCATTTCTAAGCTGGGACACATAGATAATTGGGGTACACCCATTTTTTAATACAGTGCCAGGCGTATAGGCTAATGGTATGTAGCATATCAAATCTATATATCCCAACTCAGCAAATAAAAACTGTTTCCATTTTTTTACTTCGCCCATTAATGAAAAAACAAGATGGCCGCCACTGATAAGCAAAAATCAGGTTTCCGCTATATTATCACTAATAATGAACATAAAAACACAAAATCAATGCATGTAATTTGTTGTGTCTAATCCATGAGAACGACTAGAATATCATATTTCAATAAAAAATATAGATAATACTAAGTTATGGACTAAATTGTATTAAAATACCTTTAAACTCGTGCATACATTATGATGCTACATTCCATCAAGAATATTAATTTCTACAGGAGTGTCTCCCAGCGATGAAATGTGATGTTGACAGCTTATATGGAGATACCCCCAGACCTGTCTAAACTGAGGGGGTATGCCTACGCCAAAGCCTGTCTTTCCTCGGCAGTTGAGTCCAAATCTTTTGTCCGCTTGTTTTAACATAATACCGTAATAAACGTTGAGTGTGTTATTCTGTGTCATGTTCACGAAAAAAAATGTTTCCATTTTTCCCCCCCAGTGGTTATATAAAAAATAAAAAATGACCGTCACCGATGACAAAATTGTCAATAATCGGCATGTAGGCCTATTTGGCCGGAAATGAAACACAGACACAAGCTATGGTTTTTTGTTGAAGGGAGAGACAGTCCATAGATAAGTTCTACATATGTAACCAGACAATACACTAGACATATTTGTTGTATGTAGGGATCCTGTGATTTATCTGCTACTGGGTGATTTTAACGGGCACCATTCAATGTAGGGATGTAGAATTGATCCCCGCGCACCCCCTCCCCCTCTACTCACCCCACACCAGATTGTTGTTAAGTTATGATATATCCCAAGCATGACATGAGATGTTACTTTATATTTTGACCGCATTTATGGGGGTAGCCCCAAATATATCACAACCAATGGCGACCCAGTAAGCACAAAACATTTGTATATAACTTTATACAATGCTGGTTCAACATCAAAGACCAGCTCGAGACCAGCTACAAACGCAAAAAAAGAAGAATAAAACCGAATCTATCCCTCCCTCACAGAATATACCCCCCTGTTGAAAAGGGGGGTATATTCTGGGATGGAGAGATAGATTGTGGTAGGGACGCATATAGTTGTTGAAAAGGGCGGTATATTCTGGTAGGGATAGATTCTGGGAATATCGGATATAGTTGTTGAAAATGTGAAGGGTATATTCTGGGAGAGGGAGGGGTAGATTCTGGGAGCGTCGCATAATATTAAAGTTGTTGAAAAGGGTGGTATATTCTGGGAGGGAGGGGTAGATTCTTGGATCCGAAGACACTTCGCCAAATCACAAAAGGGGGGGGGGTAGATCTCGCCCGCAATTTGTGTAACATATAATACCAAAAGTGATGGTTTGTGCCTAAACTACCCCTTGAGATACCCGTTTTGTCATGATGATATAGACAATTGGGCATATTGGTGTCTGTCAGGGATGTTGATGCAGATTCACAATTCACCATTAAAAACGTCAGTCCAACCAGCGACCTATATGTAAATGATTTGTAAATCTACCGTAGCCTTTCAAGATCCACTCACATCGTTTCTAATGGCTCCGATCATTTTGATAAGATTGAGGTAATCGTCAATGTCATAATCAAGTCATCTGCCCTCTCGAGACATCACCAAACCTTTTTTCTTAACCTTCCCTGACATCCCAACACCATCAAGGGCGGGGGCCCTAGGGTGGTGGTTAGCACCGCTGCCTTTCACGCCAGAGTTCGGGGTTCGGTTCCCGGTCTCGGCGGTTTGAAAGAAACAGAAATGTTTCTCCCCCATCCACGTGTGAAAGTCAGTATTGTTGGGAGCCTCCGTGACCGAGAGGTAGCGTGCTCGGCCTCAGACCACCGGGGCTCGAATTTCGAATTCTGTGTCTGGAGGACAGTGTCATCTCAATCATCTCACCATCCTCAGGAGGTTCTCCTGACCCAGTTTAGCCTATATGTGCACAAAGGTGGCCTAAAGCCCGATTTATTTCATTTCCAACACCATCAATGTCAGGAAATGTCGCCTTTAAAGAGATCAATTTAGTGTGACCTCCCAGCAGACACAAGACGTTGAAACAATGTTGGTTTAACGTTGGTCCACGATCTACAACGGTGGACCAACGTTTACCAATATTGATTTAAGGTCTTGTGTCTCCTGGACTAGGTTTTGCAGATGTATTTTAATACACATGTGGTCTAATTGTGTGGGTTGGCAAAATAAACACTTTTAAAATAACATCATTGTGAGGTGTAGATTAAAACACGCAGGAAGTGATATCCATGATAAGCTGAAAATAATTTAATTGATCTGATTTTAGCTGGATCAGAGCTTGCATTAACACATCGTTTATAATCTGAAGTAGATTACACCTCTTGTCTGGTTATCATAACATCAGATCAATCATAAGATAGGTGTCAAACGATGCTGACTATCTTCTCACCGGCACGACTTTCAGATAACCTGTCTCGCATCAGACCGACAAGGTCTATGTTAATGATCGTATATATCAATGTTATATCGCTAATAACCATTATATACCTATTTGTATTTTTTTCACTCTGTACTCGATTGGTATGCTTTAATGACAGTCAGCAGGTGGTGTAAAAATTGATAGATCTACTCCTTAACAATGATGCAATACCGATTGCTTGATAGCCAGATAATGAGCCGATGACATTTATAGACTTGTATAGAGCATAGAGCATAATATGTGACGTACCATATCAAAACCAGTTCTATGTCGTAAAATATAGAAAATGAGCTAGTAAGTGGCTTTTGAAGAGCCAGCGCTTAAGTTTCAAATGCACCAAAAATTATAAATATATCTCAAATATTTAGGAAATCATCGATAAAACTAGATTTGGAAACACAAGCCCAAAATATCGCAAAATGTTGAGAAAATGGCCTACAAAGTTTAAATTTAATTGACAAGTGGTTTAAATAGCTCGAGTTAAATCATTTTTTTATATAAGAAATAAAACTGGGTATCTTCCATATGTTGTACTTATACTGCTTTGAAGTTGTATTTTCGATCAGCGTTAAAAAAGAAAATTAGCCAGAAAATATTATTTTAACAAAACATGGCCAGACCTCAAAATCTAAAACTCCGACATAGGTCGGGTGCCGATGTGGCACGTCACATATTATTATACGTGCGATCTTACAGTGTGATTCAGTCAAATAGAAGTCACTCAGACTTAAACCTGACCAGGAAGTACTTACCCTTTAATCTTATCTACAATATATGAACAGATAGAGCTCGATGATTTCATGATTAATAAGAGTGCACACAATTTGTGTAAACAGTAGTGTTGTATAACTCGTCCAAGTTCATATCGAAGTGAACAGATAAATTAGAACGCTCTGTTTTAGCAGATAGAAGTATGAGACCTCCCCAGCAAACAGAAAACATTGTCTAGCTGTCGGGTTAAAGTTGTACCGAAGTATGAAATACCTATAACAGGATTTAACTCAATTAACCAATAAATCAATAAATCAATAAATCATTTATTCAATCAATCAATCAATCAATCAATCAATCAATCAATTAATCAATCAATCAATCAATCAATCAATCAATCAATCAATCAATCAATCAATCAATCAATCAATCAATCAATCAATCAATCAATCAATCAATCAATCAATCAATCAATCAATCAATCAATCAATCAATCAATCAATCAATCAATCAATCAATCAATCAATCAATCAATCAATCAATCAATCAATCAATCAATCAATCAGATACACAATTTTAAAAATTCTAAGCTAATTTTCTTTAACTTCTGATTGATCATCAATTTTATATTAGTTTTGTTTCCTTGTGTAACCAAGGAAAATCGATCAGATCTATTTTCCTTGGTGTAACATTTACAATGCAATCTGTCATATTTGACAAAAGACCACTTGTATCTTATCAGAGGTTGTGACCAGAACCGGGAGAGTATAATCCTAGCTGGCCTCAGCTATGTCTGAATTATGACACATAATAAACCGCCATTATGGTTTCATTGGAAAACAACGTCATGTAGATTTGGTAATAATTAACCACCAACCTAACTGGTGAGACATACCTGAGCACTGTACTTATGTAGGCTCTATGTCTCCTTTACCAACATGCACACTTTGACAATATAACCAACAGAGTGGTGTGGGGCCTGTAAGACAACGCGGTGTCCTATAATTTGAAAATATATGTTTTAGAAAGAACAATTTGATAAAGTGTATTATGTATACACTATAGAATTAAAAATAACCACATTGACTGAGTAAATTAATTGTGACAAATACATTCTTATTCTAACGTTTCAAAATCTTTCGTCACTCAAATATTTTACACAATTTGAGAAAATAATAATTTATAAAGACAAAACAGCTAGATTCCGTGCTTGCAATAACACAAAATTGCCAATATAACTGTAGTATAAAATAAAGAGATAACTAACTTAATATATATTTATTGCTGTCATCAATGTAGCAGGTGATGGTTTGATAATATTTTCATTTCTATTTGTCTTTGTCAATATATGGTATGATGGATTAAAACATTAATGGTATGGCGAGATGAATAACGTGAGACTTTCCCACCTTCCCTGACAGTTTAAAGCCTAATATTCAGAACGGGCAACGAGCCACGAGTGATGTGACAGACATTTTTAAATGAGAGTCCCTGTCCTGGGCCTCGGATTTTACATTACATTTTGACACTTTAAACGCGAACGTCGTTTTTAATCTGTTTGATTAGCAGGTTAAATCACAGTTTTGGGGAATTAAACGAATGTTTAAACACAACCATTTACGAATGTTTGATCTCAAATTAAACAAATGTGAGTATTTGAACCCACTTGAAGTTGTGGGTCTCGGTAGCGACAAACAACTTCAAGTGGGTGAAAATTTAAATAAAATAACTTAGCGGGAAGAGGGTTACCATACTTAACTCTTTCACACAGTGAAGAGAAATGAACCCAGTCCTAGCTAATTGGTGGACCAACGTCCTGGCCCCACATTTATGCCATACCGGGTCCTCTTTTCGCCAGACAACCACTAAGCTCGTCATAATTATAAGTGACAAAACACTCAGTGTAAAGTGGGGTGACGTATCTGTTGGACATTGGATCTCTCCTGGTGCATTCTGGATCCATGTGTCAGATACGGATCTAAACAATCTCACGGCTCTAAACAAGGAGCAGAGCAGACAATGGGACTCTCTTGTACGACTGGTGTGAGAGACTTGATTTACTTACGGGGAGATAGATAGATTAGCGCGGGTAATGTGAGAGTTTGTAGTAAAGTGAGAGGCTTCTGAATCAGCAGCAGCCATGGCTTCATACTGTAATGCCAGAGTAATAATAACAGTAGACGTCTTACTTATGGTGGTCCTGTCAGGTGTACAGTACGGTAGGTTACCTTGATTTATTTCTGTGTCATAATATTATGTTTAAGGTAGAAGTGTGTTTACTCCCTATAAGATGGGATGGTTACTGTGCCAGATTACAATGACTTCAAGGTATAACCTAGAAGGTAAATCAGATGACACTGCCCTCGTTCGAGCACTGGCGGTGGAGGACAATCACGTTACCTCTCCCCCATTTTTTCCAAATTCTTTTAAAGGTCCCATAAATTGGTCTAAATATTGCAAAACATTTCCCCACACCCCCAGCGCTCCTTTCTTCAGATCCTGGATTCATCCCTGTTCCCGAAAATGGATGCGCCTCTCAATATTGAATCTCTACGAATAGACGGAGAAGACACATTATTTCCTGGATACCGAAATATATGTCTAGAGAGCTTGGAATGCCCCGGTGTGACAGGCGGTTGTGCTAGCCACAATATCAGATCCCCGCCCAGCTGGTTCTTTGTCCGTAGGCCTATATTTCGCATTTCAGTTTTCGCATTAGACAAGCGAAACACATCATTTTCTCCAAACGAATCATAAAAACTGTCTGCTGTACACATGAGCCATCTTAACCCGTTGAATACGTGTCCCAGAGTCTTGAGATCTCCGTCATCTTTGTGTATTCTATTCACTACTATAATCGTCATTCAATCTCTGCTTACAGATCCCTAAAAAAACAGTAACATGATTTGTGAAATCTTGATCCAACTATGCGAAATGTAATCTTAGACTGAAAAGAAGTGAATTACAGAATTTGCCCAGTTCTAACTAGACAGTCCATTTTGGGAATTTTAAATAAATAATATTTAAAAAAATTGACACAAGTATGTTTGTTCATCACCACTATCAAAGTATATAAACCTTCTTGCTACTATACATAAAGCCAATATTTTATAATCAATAACTCCGTAAAGTTGATATCAACCTAACATCCTACCTTTATCCGCTAAGTTGCTTTGTATCTGTAAAAAATCACTTCCCCCTCCCCCCCCCCCTGCTACTGGGGATCAAAATTAAATAAGAAGCTTTCTCTAACATAGTAAATCATTTATCCATGTATACCCAGGGTAGCAACCTAGAAGTACTACCTCGCGAACAGGCTGCTGAAAACGTGCGAGAAGCCAAATTCAAAATGGCTGTCAGTGGCCTATTTTAAATTTGAGTAACTTTCGAAATAAAAATCCAATATTACAATGCAATATACCTCATTTTCGCCCAAATCAATGACGACAAATTCATTGTCTTTCTATGTCATCTGAGACTGAAATGCAAGATGACGGCCATTTTCAATCCAGTTGATTATGCTATTGTAAACGTTGAAAAACTTTGAAAAAAATCTTCTAATGTAATACCCCTTTACGACTATATCGATGATAACAAACCCATTACAATGGGTTTTTTATGTTTGAGGGTCATTTACGGGTAATGAAATCCAAGATGCGGCCATTAATATAATTTCATTATGTGACTGAGGTCTGTGGATATTATTCACTACAAAAGAAATGGAGTATGTGGCAAGAAAATTAATTTTTCTGTTAGTTTTGTTCCATTCTTAGTGCGACACCGCGTCGTAGAAACATGGCCAGGTTACCTGATGTTACCGTATCCGATGTTTTAATGAAGTTAATAAAATATTCAGCATAATTATGGGGTCGAGGCGGCAAAATAAATCTTCAGTGGTTCATAAAAATAGGATAGTCACTTATAAATGTACTTCTTTTTCGACAATACGTTTGTAGCTCCGGAACAAACGTGTATTTACCTGTATTGAGTGTATTTGCTTTTCCTACCCCGTTCAAGTTGTGTACGATGGCTTTTTGTAGTGTAACGTTAGTTCTAAATTTAAATTTACCAGGTTTTCTATGTTACATTCTTGTTTAAATTATGCATAATTTATGTGCTAAGGTTATTACTTCCAGTTTCAGTTAAAAAAATTCTGAATTGATTGAATTAAAATAAGTTTTCGTGTTTGTGTTTTAAATATTATAGACACTTTTGGAGTGTTAAAATTGCTTGGTATTACCTGTATTTGTTGCCAATAATGAGTTACAAGTAATCCCACAGGGGACTTTATAATTTGGGGTACCAGGACACTTTATTATATGGGGTACCAGAAATATATTTATAGCGCTAGGATTACATTTATATTATTAAAATCAGGAATAACCCAGATTCAAAATATTCGTCATCTTTGGTTTGCCGATTGGCTACACTGAGCTTCCAGCTCTCTTACTAAGTAGAGTTCTAAGCAGGAAGGAGAGCTAACGAGCGACACTGTATGCTGAAGGAGTGTATTGAATGGCATGGTAACATAAAAATAACCATGAATGGCATGTAACATATAAATAATCATTATTGTAATGATTTGGTCGTTATCAATTATTCAGTTAAAAATGCCATATTGCATGAGATGAGATTTTTATTGCAGAGTTTAGTAATAACTAAGATTCAAAGTGACCCTCATCATGGATTTAACCCTTAGATTCCCTCGAAACATAAAAGTAACTATTCAATTACATGTATGTCAGCGTCATTGATTTAGTCGAAAAGGAGGGATTACATTGCAGGATGATATTTTCTATCACAAATTAAGAGGGGGTGGTGTGTAATGGTTAAATCTGCATGCCTGTAACATCCGTGTCCGCGGGTTCGTCCCCCTCTCTGATATTCAGTTTTAAGGGAAACTTCCCCCATTTTGAAATCTTAGTTAGGAATAACATAGATTAAAAATAGCAGCCATCTTGGAGTTTACTCTTAGATAACTTTGAATTAAAAATAACCATTTTAATAAAAATGTCGTCATTGATTTAGTTGAAAATGAGGTATTGCACAATAAAATTGTCTTCTTATTTCAACAGCTGAAAAAAAATAGATTTAAATTTTTTTTTTTTAATTCTGGCTTCTCAAACTTTTTCAGCAGTTTGTTCACGAGATAGTCACCCTATGTTGTGTTTCTAAACATCTGTAAATATGAATTCCATTGGCCGACCTTATAAAGCAGGCCGTGTCTATTTGCCAGAAAAATCCACATTACCACGTAATTTCAGTTTGTTGCAATAATCAAATACTATACCAATACCAGTCTCTAAATCATTTCGATCATGAGACATACATCATCATCACACATTAGCAATCTAAAATGTATTTGATCAAATGATATACCCCAACTACTTTATTAGACAATTCTAATCATGAATAAATAAACTGAACAAAACTTCAGCTTATCTTATCCATGAAAACATTTAAATGTTTCACTTGTAATGCCTTCCTTACACTGCACTTGCATTAAAATATATTATTTGTATTATTTACAAGTAGGATCGCGTATGACACTTATAATATGCTTATGTGTTTATAGAATCAAACGCTTTTTTAAATTCATAATTGTATATATATTTTTTTTATCAGAGTCGAAGGCAGCACCAATATTTCATTGGACTGTAAATAAATCGTCAGTCGTTAAAGGACGTTTACCTTTCATAATAAATTGACCAAAATATAAGTCTAATATCTAGAACACGGTTATATAATATAGCAAGGTTAACTTAAACTGTGATACCACGATGTTGTTCGCATCGTCAAATGATACTTTACATAGAGGAATAATAATTCCGGCTTTCCAAGTTCCCAGAAAATGTCCAGACTTCATTAAGATATAAAAAGAGCAGTTAATTTTAAATCCAATGTTTCACAACGGACACTATACATTTCATTTGGCAGTAGATCATTTCCCGCTGATTTATACTATAATTTCTTCCATAGCTTTATGTACATCAATCTCAAATATAGGATCTTTTAATTCTGTATATATTTCATTTAAACTATTGTTTTAGTATAAACGTAAATACTCAAATATATTCTTGTCCATATTATAATAAAAATAATCAATTTTACTGATCCCTTTTATGTACTAGTACGGCATGCGCCATTATAATGATGTATCCATCAAACACGAATAACAAGCTGGAAATCAATGAATCCTGACAGGTTACGGATTTATATTGTATGCTAACATGAATGTCGTGGCTATAGGTTTACCAATACAAAACTGCTTCGGTTTATTTCTCACGTTTATTGCCACTTTCAAGTCCATAAGTTGTTCACACAATGACACATGCCTATGTTCGATGTTTATTTGAGAATATACCTGTGTAACGTTACCGGGTAGTCTCAACTTCCGCGTGCTCAACACATCATAATATGGTCCCATCACTGACTGTGTTAAGCCAACTAAAAGCCACCACATGGGGAACAAAATCTATGGCTTGTGTCATTCCGATTGCAATTTCTCTGTGGAAAATATATATTGTTCTACCATGTTACGGATAAAAGTATGTCTAGTACGTAGGTTCAACGTTATGAATCTGCCCTACCAACAGTAAGGAATACAGCCTCATTTTGCAATGCCTATTTATAATGTGCAGCAATAGGATCTTTTAAATCTTTTTATATCAATCAATCAATCAATCAATCAATCAATCAATCAATCGATCGATCGATCGATCGATCGATCGATCGATCGATCGATCGTCGATCAATCAATCAATCAATCAATCAATCAATCAATCAATCAATCAATCAATCAATCAATCAATCAATCAATCAATCAATCAATCAATCAATCAATCAATCAATCAATCAATCAATCAATCAATCAATCAATCAATCAATCAATCAATCAATCAATCAATCAATCAATCAATCAATCAATCAATCAATCAATCAATCAATCAATCAATCAATCAATCAATCAATCAATCAAGCAAGCAAGCAAGCAAGCAAGCAAGCAAGCAAGCAAGCAAGCAAGCAAGCAAGCAAGCAAGCAAGCAAGCAAGCAAGCAAGCAAGCAAGCAAGCAAGCAAGCAAGCAAGCAAGCAAGCAAGCAAGCAAGCAAGCAAGCAAGCAAGCAAGCAAGCAAGCAAGCAAGCAAGCAAGCAAGCAAGCAAGCAAGCAAGCAAGCAAGCAAGCAAGCAAGCAAGCAAGCAAGCAAGCAAGCAAGCAAGCAAGCAAGCAAGCAAGCAAGCAAGCAAGCAAGCAAGCAAGCAAGCAAGCAAGCAAGCAAGCAAGCAAGCAAGCAAGCAAGCAAGCAAGCAAGCAAGCAAGCAAGCAAGCAAGCAAGCAAGCAAGCAAGCAAGCAAGCAAGCAAGCAAGCAAGCAAGCAAGCAAGCAAGCAAGCAAGCAAGCAAGCAAGCAAGCAAGCAAGCAAGCAAGCAAGCAAGCAATCAATCAATCAATCAATCAATCAATCAATCAATCAATCAATCAATCAATCAATCAATCAATCAATCAATCAATCAATCAATCAATCAATCAATCAATCAATCAATCAATCAATCAATCAATCAATCAATCAATCAATCAATCAATCAATCAATCAATCAATCAATCAATCAATCAATCAATCAATCAATTCAACCACACCATCTTGACCACAGAGGTAGATTCCACACTACAAGTAATTTCCTTGCTGTAGTAGTCCAGGCTGTTAGGGTCAAAAAAGGGCGAGTGTGTGCACTTTTGGAAGAAATTACAATTTTTTGCCCAGATGATCAGTAACATGTACTCTTTCGATTCTGATATAGCGCAGTCAATTCTGACACGATTAACACCTAATTAACATCTAATTAGTATCCATAATTAGCAAAACCACGGAAAAATCCGAAAAAAATATATCTCAAGAATCGGTAAATCGATTTTAATGATCTTGGGTTGTGTTATTTATTTAACGTATAGTCTACACGATAAAAATATTCCTGAGGTGATTAGTGGTCAAGGTCACGTGATGCGGCTAAATGAAGGTCAGATGTGAGCAAATTAAAACAATTCTGAACAAAAAGGTCCTATCAAATGTTTCAAAGTACATTTCACATTAAAAAACGTGATACCCGAATCTAAAATCTTTAATTTGGAGGCATAATGTAATCTGTATCTCCAAAACCGGGATCATTATGGGCTAGACAAGTGATCTACTCATGCGTTGGCTATACCACAGATGCCTCATGTATGGATCGTCATCTGAGGAATAATTAAGTCTATTTCAATTAGTTTCTTTTAAAACATTTCTAATGATGTTCCATATTTATGCACTATTTCATATAACATAAAGGTCAAGGTCAAACAAACTTCAAGGTCAAAATTAAAATGAAATTTGGAATAGATTTGAGACCAGATGATTTCCTTTTCGTCGTACTCCCTTCTGACGCACGAAAATAATCAATCGGTCAATTTTAGTTATATAAGTGGGTCAGTGTCAATGTAAAAGTGAAATTTAGTCTAAGCAATTGATATATTCGATACTTGTAGGGCTTACAACCATGGCAAATTATCACCTGCTTTGCATCTATCATTTGTCAAACACAATCAATTGTGCATACAACCTTGATTAGAAAGCATTACCCACTGGACACATGACGTTGATGCGCCGTTGAATCAACGTCACGTCGCAACAACGTCGTGTGCCCAGGGGGTAACCTGCAGGAACCTCTAACTTCGACGTTTTTTCTATTGCCTTGGACAAGGGTTGCGGGGTAATAGAACGTCCATAGCATGCGCCCACATACTCGCAAGGGAAGGGAAGTGTGAAATAAGCCATGTTAATAATCTCACGCTGGAATGAAAAAATCGAAACTGATTTTAAATTCGTAGGTTTTGATTTATCAATCTCACTTTGATTAAGTGTGAGAGCTCCTCTCATATAGGCTTATCGAGGTTTAAATCTCTGGGTTCCACAACATGTACAACGAACCATAAATATGTCAGGTCAGCAAGAGAGAATTCCCACTGGTGAATGGAGAAAGGTTTATAGTATTTGCCATGCCAGAATCAAGGCTAGGCCTGCACAAACCGAATATCACACTACCGCCACACACTTTAGACTGCGATGGCGAAATAAACAAATACACTCCGGATAAGACTGTTTTGCATTCTTACAATGATGACACGGTTTTTAATGAAGAGACACAACAAGTTCTTCAATGCTTTCGGTGTCATCAATGGACACTGAGTCAAGCGCTACATATAGGACTGCAGAGGGATGTGGTGGGGTGAAATGAGCTGACCATTTCTATTATGCTGATATTCTATTCCACCTATTCTGAGATGAAAGAGGTGTTATCATATCCCATATAATAACATGGAATGTGGAGAGAACACGCATCATGGAGATGACATATCCTGACTTATGCCATGTAATGCAATGTAGCGGAAAGTTGTGCGTTACATGCACCTTGTCAGAATTAACCACTTTTTATTTTTCATTAATGGAAATAATACGTTTCTTCAAATAATGATTAAGGCTAGGGAAGCTAAAAATAAAATAAAAACAAGTATGGTTTGATTACTCTGAAATATATCTTAGTTTATATGAAAATTGTCTTTTTATGGGTGTTGTCTTGGTCTGCCCATCCATCCTTTATAGAAGAGAGTTCTAGCTCAACATATGGCGAATGACGGTAATTGGTACATATTCATCGAAATTAGATACTGTATATATTATATTGTATGTGGGTCTTGGGGGAACCATTGCAGCCCAATAAATCAACATAGCATTGACTCGTTGAGGAATGTCTTGATATGATCACATGCACCATCATCCAAACTGGAAACCAAGATGGATTTCTGCTCATCTCATGTCAGTCTTGGAAAGGTTTGTAGGCCCTATGTATTTTCATACTTGAAGCTAATCGGCAGTGCTTTCATGAAACTTAAATGCAATGTACATCTTTAATATCAGCTATAACTCATTGCTTCGCAGGCATATTTTATCACACCTTCTGGGGATTGGAGGAGAGGTGTTATCTATTGAATTCATCAACGAGTATTTTAAAATTGTCTGTGTAATTTCTGGTTGGTTTGTTGGACTAACATCAGAACGCTTTAACATGTTAAATGTTTGCATATTTTTTTCACACTCATCAGCACTACAGACCCTTTATCCTCACCCTGCAATATCAGTATGCACATAAAGGACACATTTTTCATCAAGGCTGCTTAGTACACAATTCTCCTTCAAGCTTACTTTGTTCGTGTAAGGCACTTATTATTAGTGAAATTTTGTGATTTAAAACAATAAAAACTGTCCATACAGGTCTTGATCAGAAAGCAATATTATGAGCCTGGAATCACTGAGCATAATTATTATCAAGAATGGAACACAAAGATTCAATTTAAACGCTGCACACAGTTGAATAGCATCTCCAGTTTTAGTGCTGTTTCCCAGAGCCTGTAGTAGCTGTCATATTTGCTTTTCAGCAATGTATAATTATGCAAAAAATTGATAAACGGTAAAGGTCCGAGTAGGATAATATTACTTGCTTGAATAACCGAGAAATATTTTGCATCATTGATTGTATCGTTAAATGGAAAAGCTCACCACTCGGGCTATTTTGCCATTCACGTTTGCCTTACAATTATCGAATCTATTTTGTATTGCTCAAATAAAAAAATACTTTCACGTTGAAATAAAACCTATCATATAATTAAAATTTGCAATAAATATGCTATATTGATAATTCATGGCATAGACGCCCACCACAAAAGAAAACCACCAAGTTCCAAAAATAATTCGAATATTACCTTGACTTTGCCCTTGAAGTTATTGATTGCCCTTGACATTTATGCGATATATAATAGTGCATAACATTTTGTACAGCCTTAAAATACACAGTGTATTAAAAGAAAATAATTAAAATCATAAAGTTGATCCATTTATAAGACATGTGCGAAAAAGACAACTTCAGGGTGGACCACTTGTCCGAACAATTACGACTCCGGTTATTAGAGAAATAGTTCATTAAACACTCAAGTGAAAGGGTACAGATGGTGGGTTTTTTAAATAATATTTCAAATAATTTTGGGTAGTTTGAAACATTTTAAATACGCAATTTGTTGTCCAAATTTGTCCAATTTTCCTCAATTTTTCCTTTGACCTCGCCACATCAGGTGACCTTGACAATGAATGATCTAAAAACTATTTTTCAACAGATTTATCTAATTATGTATACTAATTACATGTTAATTAGGTGTTAATAATGTCAAAATTGACTGCGCTATATCAGGATCGAAAGAGTACATGCTACTGATCATCTGGGCAAAACATGGTAATTTCTTCCAAAAGTGCACAGAGAAACCCCTAACAGCCTGGACTATATGGACATTTTCTGCGACAAAGTACAGTCGATTTTAAACCATTCCTGAGTCTAGTCAGTATTTATCACATATTTGCGTCAATTTTACTTTATTGTATGATTGTTTAGAATTTGCGCATCGGTATTCATGGCACGGTATACCTGCCTTCATGAATGAGAATGTTAGGCTACCTGTCTAGGGCACACGATTTGATCATAAATAAATAAATATACCGTTGAGCAAACACCAGCATACAAAATGGTTTGTCACGTATAAAGTGACTTCAACGACATAGCATCAAGTGTTTCGGGTACAATGTTCAAAATCTCTTCTTTGCTACTGCTGTTTATTTTATGATGACAACGTTTTTCCCCCATAATATAGTTAATATAGTAGACTCTATTTTACCCTATGTACTAATGATGAAATCTATCGAGAGCATGTATTTAGTAATCTTCAACATGACCTATACTATGTATGATGCACTCTAGACTCACTGACATCAGCTAATCCAATCCCCCCGCCATTTAGTTGTCATTCCATTTAAACTAGAGTTTAATCGTGCGAAATAAATGAAATGAATCGGGCTTTAGGCCACCTTTGTGCACATATAGGCTAAACTGGGCCAGGAGAACCTCCTGAGGATGGTGAGATGATTGAGATGACACTGTCCTCCAGACACAGGAATTCGAAATTCGAACCTTGGCGGTCTGAGGCCGAGCACGCTACCTCTCGGTCACGGAGGCTCCCCACAATACTGACTTTCACACGTGGATGGGGAAGAAACATTTTTGTTTCTTTCAAACCGCCGAGACCGGGAACCGAACCCCGGACTCTGGCGTGAAAGGCAGCGGTACTAACCACTACCCTAGGGCCCCCGCCCTTAATCGTGCGAGGCAACTCAAACCAAAATTAAGAGTTTTCAGCAGCCGCAACAGCAAAACGCATTGCACCTCATTAGGTTATAATGTGGACGATTACAAAAATACGTATCAAATGAAATGAAATGAATGGGGTTCTAGGCCACATTTGTGCAAATTAGGCTAAACCGGGCCAGGAGAACCTCCTGAGGATGGTGCGATGAATGAGATGGCACTGCCCTCCAGACACAGGTTTCGAAATTCGAGCCCTGGCGGTCTTAGGCCGAGCACACTACCTCTCGGTAATTCACAAATACAGTAGTCCTCTTCTCTGGTATTCATATATCAAATAAACAAAAAAGTTAATTCCCCGTGACGGGTAGAGATTTCACATTGTGGAGAGCCCCCGTAATCAAGAGGGGAGGTAGCGTGCTCGACCTCAGACCGCCAGGTCTCAACTTTAGAATCATGTCACTGGATGGATGTGGTATCTGATACAATACAACTCAGAATGTTCTCGTGGCCCTGTGTTCCCTTTATGTAGCCTACACGAAAGTGACCTGAAACCCCATTCATTCATGCTTTAATTACAAATACAGAAGATAACTGAACTAATCATGCAAGGTATATAGTGTGAATTGTCTGTCTGACACAAATTTTCTAATTCTGAAGATAATCACCGAACAGTGTCTTGTAAATGGAGAGAGAACCTTGGTGTAGCAGTTACCGCTACCGCCTGTCATGTCGGTGCTCTGGTTTAAATTCTCGCCTATGCGGTATTTAAATTTTAAAGAAATAAAATGTTTACCACCTGTTGGCTCGTATGGGCTCGAATTCCGAAGCCTGTGTCTGTCAGGCAATGTCATCTGACCGTCCCCTGAATGTTCTCTTTGTCAAGTTTAGCTTCTAATTTGCACAAAAATGGCCTAAAGACCGATTCATTCATTTAATCAAATAACTATTCATTCACTCGTTTATTAAATCTAAAAACGAAACAAATTAAATCACTTTTCAAGTTGTATACCGTGACTTTTATGTTGTGTTGAATTTACTAGCGAATGTAAATTGCATACATCTTATCTTCAAGAGATAACATATACCATGAACAACTCAAATTTTCCATTCCTGCAAACTCTGTAGAATAGCTCCGTTCAGAACTATGCTCTGCAAAGCCAAAAGGCAGTATCTGCTTACTTGTAAAGTAAGCAGATACTGCCTTTTGGCTTTGCACGGCAGAACTGTAGAGTTTTGTAAACATGCTCACTATACTTACTTATCGGTATTTTCTTGGAACCGTTGATGCAATTATTTCACGATCATGTCCAGGGAGCGGTATTTCTGTAAACCTACACGTCGCATGGTTTTCTTGTCGACTTTTCTGTGCATACCTAAAACCTTGTTAGATGTATTCTCAGACCTCTTATAATGAAACCCCGACCGGTTGTCGGCTTTTGTGTGTGTGCACTAGAGCTACAGAGTATTTTCAAAATGGCCGCCAAATTCACCCTTAAATTGTCAATTTTACCAGTCAATCAACATTATTATGAACAGAAAACACTTAATTAAAAAATCAAAAACAATCTGGATGTAATATAGCTTTGCTCTAATATACTTTATGACAATATTATTTGATCTAGAGCTACAAATTATTTGCTAATGGCCGCTAAATTCACCCTTACATAAAATTTTACCAGTCAACCAGTATTATTATACACAGAAAAAAAATACTTGAAAATCAAAAAGAATGTAGAGGTTATATAGCTTTATTATAATATACTTGAAGACAATATTTTTTATCAAGGATCAAAAGAGGAGTAGTAAAAGAACATTTTAACTTTGTATTTAAGCACACCATTAAAACTCTTTAATTTGAAAATATGACAAATTTGCGTATAATCCAGCGCCTTTTTGTACCTAATATCCCACATTATATAATAACATCTGCGGATATTTAAGTGTCACGTATATCCATAATACAGCAATATCATGTCATTATAATGGCTTTGATCTAGGATACTGAAATGGCAGATCAGTGATTAAAATTTACTCACTTTGGAACCATTTCGCAATTGCAACGTTTCGACCTGACTTCAGCAGATCTTGATCACGCCACCCTTGCGACACAGGTAAAGTGGCCTTTTAATATAGGTGGCTGCACATAGGAGGTTCATTTATATACAAAATGTCATTTTCGGGAATGACCAAGTGGCCGCGCATAGGAGGTTGGCTGCTCCTAAAAGTGGATGCTCACAGCAGGTTCTATTCACTACTGCATTGCCAATATCTCCACATATAATTTTATTACCAGAACTCACACTGTCATATAAACTTAAACAAAATGTCAAATATAGAATAGTTAATGTCATATATATGCATTATAATAGCATGTTGTGGTGAATTAGTATCATATCTTAATACTATAGCTCCATAAGCTTCCTATTGTAACAGTATGCTGATAACACCATATACAATGATGTGCATGTAATATTTTTACACTACAGCTACTAATGCCATATGATAGTATTATTCTTTTATTAATGTAACACATCCTGACACTGTAGTGCTCCATACCATCATTGTATGGCATAATGTGGAATATCCCACCATTTCAGTGTCATGCTGGGGTATAAAAACATAAATTTCATTATACTTTTAAATGTCGGCATATTGCTATATATTGTCATTAAAATTCCATATTATCATAGGCCCTACTATGATTATCATATATCGACACTATCATGTCATAACATGAAATTTTAGGGTTTGTGACAAGATTATACCATCATAATACTTCTCATATATCAGCATTCGCTCGTCATATTATGCCTCTTTCATCTTCTAAACGGTGAAATAGGACACGTCATAATTCATCCGTAACTATATGATATAGTGACATTACAATATAATGTGCCTACATTGCCATATTTTAACAATAAATTGTAACTTTATGGTTCTATAATATCGTTTTTGTACACTTTATATAGTACTGTACCATATATGCATGAAGATCTACTGACATAAGGAAACGGACTCTTTAGAAATAGGTTAGGTAGGTCGGAATTCTTTTTGCTAGCGTTACATCCTATCAGGTGAGGCACATGCTGGTTATTTTTGTGCAGCAAAGTAAAATAAACAAATTCTGCATAAACAGTACCGTTTTTCATACTGTGCGCCGATAAGAATGCTGAAAAAAAAATTTTAACCCTGTTATTTATTGATAAAAAGAATTAGGGTCGGCAGATCTTGCAAAAAAACTAGGGTCGACACCTAAAATTAGGGTTGGTCGGGTTACCGGAAACAAACATTTTTTTTTTGTTTTGGCCTAATGTATCATCCTGATACATTCATAACATATCGTGGCACAGATCTGTTAACTTTGTTCTTATACTATTTATCAGGCAAGATGAAGCGGACATCTCACAGCAAATATGTTTATATCTTCATCAGCTAACTTTGTTGATATGAGTAATGTTATCAACCATACTATTTACTCAAGCGTTAAAAATGGCAGATTTAAATTAAAAGAAGCGGGGAAATTTGTGATCAAACTGTACTACCCCTGTATCATCAACTGCTGTAGTAGTCAATTCACTTCCTTGATAAAAAGCAACAGATCTTAAAAAAACACCCACAAAGGACGACTTACCCGAAACAGTTTATTAGGGTCTGTGCTGTACCCATATTGCTCCCCTTGTATATTATCTCCAGAAGAATCAGCTCAATCGAATTATGCAACCCATCGATAGCTGATCCAGAGGGAGCCCTCCCTTTAGTATCCCCCCCCCCCTCAAAAAAAACCCTACTAATTTGGGATTTTATATGCTTCAGAAAGCACCATTTCGAGCCTTAGAGTTTGACATTTTTCTGGAAAAGCATTACCCCGGAACCCGGTGAAGCACATAAGAGGATGAATGTGACAGCTGTGGTGTGTATTAGAAATTATAGTAAACAAATCGGCTTCAAATTCTGAAACCACCACTGCCCATCCCAATGAGATGTCAGCTAATGCATACTTCATGCCCAGAGCTATTTCTACTTGTGTACTGCAAGCAAAGGTATTACTTCGCGGTGTAGTTGTGCTAGACGTCAGATGGATTGTTCCTAATTGCTAATTGGATAATATGGAAGCTCGATGTTTTACTGAATTGCCAACATTCTAATATGTTATTTCTATGTATGTTACATGTCAAGAGCACAGTATCGTGTTTAATACATGTACTTGAAATGACAAACTATGAGCCACTAGTTTATCATATTTTATTGGTTTGTTAAGCACAATCGGCTTAAAAATGTTTTTTTTTAAAGCTGATGCCACAGTATCTATATTTATGATAATTATATCTGGTCTCCCTAACTTTATCTCTATGCATCTATTTCATATGTATTTGCATACATATGCAATCTCCCTGGTGTCATGTGGTATATACTATTGAGTTTAATATTATTATTTTGACTGCAGATTATATGGTATATCACATCAAAGTAGTATCCTGCATATTTCATATAACTAACTAATTTTTCGTTGTGATCCAATAACTTAACAAATGTGATTCATTTCATTATAAGCTACATTTTAAATGATATTGTGCATATATCTGGTCTATTTTGTGTCATTTTCAAAACGTGTTGTTTAATTGCAATACATTAATTTTTTCTCACGGAATTATCTTTTAGCGGTTTTGTAAAAAATCTTATTTTGCCCCTCAAAAACTCATGCATACACCTGCAAGCCGACAACCGGGTGCAAGTTATGCCCAGAGGTCCCCTTGATATACCAAAAAAAGGTTTTAGGTATGCACGCTCAAGTGGTGACGAGACCCTCCTTGGCCACCTCTGGCCAACTGACTAATAAAGTGTCCTTTGTTAAACTGGATTATAGCGATAGAGATAAGAAAGAACAACGTGACAATATAAATGCTTTCCAGCAAAATTAAGTATAAATAAGCCATTGATAGAAGTCCATTGTTACATCGTGACACTCGTTCATACGATAATAGTTGTTTTATATTAATAGATGTTTTATAATATGCTGTTTTGTTTATATTTGAGTCCATCACTGACGTGAAACATAAATGTTTTAAGTCGATTTGAACTGAAATTTGACCAATAATATTTGTTTCGAAATTGCCTTTGAAAAGTTGATGGCAAATTGGTGATAATAGGGGTAGTGACAACAAGGCGCTGATCACGGTGGTTATGTCCCCTTATGTGATACATGATGATAGGGGTAGTGACAACAAGGCGCTGATCACGGTGGTTATGTCCCCTTATGTGATACATGATAATAGGGGTAGTGACAACAAGGTGCTGATCACGGTGGTTATGTCTCCCATGTGATACATGATAATAGGGGTAGTGACAACAAGGTGCTGATCACGGTGGTTATGTCCCTTATGTGATACATGATAATAGGGGTAGTGACAACAAGGCGCTGATCACGGTGGTTATGTCCCCTTATGTGATACATGATAATAGGGGTAGTGACAACAAGGCGCTGATCACGGTGGTTATGTCCCTTATGTGATACATGATGATAGGGGTAGTGACGACAAGGCTCTGATCACGGTGGTTATGTCCCTTATGTGATACATGATAATAGGGGCAGTGACGACAAGGCGCTGATCACGGTGGTTATGTCCCTTATGTGATACATGATAATAGGGGTAGTGACGACAAGGCGCTGATCACAGTGGTTATGTCCCTTATGTGATACATGATAATAGGAGTAGTGACGACAAGGCGCTGATCACGGTGGTTATGTCCCTTATGTGATACATGATAATAGGGGTAGTGACAACAAGGCGCTGATAACGGTGGTTATGTCCCTTATGTGATACATGATGATAGGGGTAGTGACAACAAGGCTCTGATCACGGTGGTTATGTCCCATATGTGATACATGATAATAGGGGTAGTGACAACAAGGCGCTGATCATGGTGGTTATGTCCCTTATGTGATACATGATGATAGGGGTAGTGACGACAAGGTGCTGATCACGGTGGTTATGCCCCATATGTGATGCATGATGGTAGGGGTAGTGACGACAAGGCTCTGATCACGGTGGTTATGTCCCCATGTGATACATGATGATAGGGGTAGTGACAACAAGGCTCTGATCACGGTGGTTATGTCCCTTATGTGATACATGATAATAGGGGTAGTGACAACAAGGCGCTGATCACGGTGGTTATGTCCCTTATGTGATACATGATAATAGGGGTAGTGACGACAAGGTGCTGATCACGGTGGTTATGTCCCATATGTGATGCATGATGGTAGGGGTAGTGACGACAAGGCTCTGATCACGGTGGTTATGTCCCCATGTGATACATGATGATAGGGGTGGTGACAACAAGGCTCTGATCACGGTGGTTATGTCCCATATGTGATACATGATAATAGGGGTAGTGACAACAAGGCGCTGATCACGGTGGTTATGTCCCTTATGTGATACATGATAATAGGGGTAGTGACAACAAGGTGCTGATCACGGTGGTTATGTCCCTTATGTGATACATGATAATATGGGTAGTGACAACAAGGTGCTGATCACGGTGGTTATGTCCCTTATGTGATACATGATAATAGGGGTAGTGACAACAAGGCGCTGATCACGGTTTTTAAGTCACATATGTGATGCATGATAATAGGGGTAGTGACAACAAGGCGCTGATCACGGTGGTTATGTCCCTTATGTGATACATGATAATAGGGGTAGTGACAACAAGGCTCTGATCACGGTGGTTATGTCCCTTATGTGATACATGATAATAGGGGTAGTGACAACAAGGCTCTGATCACGGTGGTTATGTCCCATATGTGATACATGATAACAGGGGTGGTGACAACAAGGCGCTGATCACGGTGGTTATGTCCCTTATAAATGTGATACATGATAATAAGGGTAGTGACAACGAGGCTCTGATCACGGTGGTTATGTCCCTTATGTGATCCATGATAATAGGGGTAGTGACAACAAGGCTCTGATCACGGTGGTTATGTCCCTTATGTGATACATGATAATAGGGGTAGTGACAACAAGGTGCTGGTCACGGTGGTTATGTCCCATATGTCCCCATCTTTCATTGTTTGCTAGTCTAATCAGTGGATACTTTTTTCTGTTAACAGTATGTGGACAACAGTTTGATTTAAAGACGGTAGAAGGCTGCTGGTCTGGAGCCAATGCTGTGATGGGTTTATCCTGTGACCTATTGGGAACCATACACATGGACTGGGGGAAAAGTTTCCTTTCCTTTGCTGGCTGCGCTGACCCACAGTGTTGCTGGGATCAAGGAGGTTGCGTTGTAGAGGTACGTGGATCCATACCATGTACCATGTCATGTAGGCTACAACTGAATACACTCATCCAGCACATATAAAATAGACCATGATTTATTTTATTCGCATCACAGTAAATTTGTGTTTGTATTATTATGTCTGCGCCGCTCCCGCCAATAATATCATAATGTCATCGCGTCATAGCGCTTCTTCTATTGGGATTAGACGACAACAATGAACAATTACAGAACATTACTTACTTAATTTATGCAAACCTTTTATTCAATGACCAGGGACATATGCAGACAGACAGACAGACAGACAGACAGACAGTTTTGGTCACAGCAGTACAAAACATATACACGTACATTTGAACTATAGCCCAGGCAGTGATAGACGTTCCATTCATATGATACTTTAGAACAATTTGTTTTACCAGATATCGAACTCTTCTTCATCACAAGATGTATCAGATCATTACGATCAAGTGATCAGTGATTGTGAGGGTGAGGTAAATTGTCAAGTGACCATGGTACGTGTTAATAACGTGGGTTGTGTACTGTCTGACGCCACGGATTATGAGCGGCTTTTATACAGATGTGGAATACCTGGTCAGTATGACTGTTTTCATCATTGGTGCAACTACAAAGACTTTAAACAAAACCTAATTAAAGCGACACAATCAGGCTAAAATCATCAAAAACTCAGTATTTTTATTTTGGCTTCTTAATATGACCATTATGATGTAAATTCCCGCTTTCTTATTTCGGACATGTATGTCCAAAATAGGAAATACGGGAATTTCGTATCTATATCTCGCTTAACTGGTAAATGCGCAGCACAAATTGCAGTTCTAGTCTATAAACATGTTTACATCATATGGTCATATTGAGAACCCAAAATAAAATCACTGATTTTTTAATGATGTTAGCCTGATTGAGTCGTTTTAAACATTATGATATTGGCCAAAGTGGTGTGATTTATAAGATTGGTTGATGAGTTACCATTTAAACTGAATGTATCTAACTCCAATTAACGAATTATCTAATTTCACCCCCTTGAAGTTGTGTCTCGACAAGTGGGTGAAAAGAAATATTATCGAGCGACCCACCACACCTTGAAAATGTGTGATTTAAAGTGCTCATAAAGATGATTATAAACGATGACAGTCGTCCTGGAAACTGTAACGGGTGAAGGCTGACTATGTTCAGCACTGATTATCACCTCATTAACTTAGCCACATTATACCTCATAAAATCGATATTTTGGATATTTTGTAATTGCAGTTTACTTGATCTTTCATAACAGTGAGCACCATGCCGCCTCCCTTGTCAACTTTACCTCCATCTACCACGTTACCAGCTGCAGTCACCACGCTTCTGTCCACCACGACACATACTCCAGCCACCACAGTTGTGGCCACCACATTACCAACGCCTGAAGATGACAGCAAAAGTAAGTAGCAACGTTTCCAGATCAGTCAATAGGTTCATGGCACTTGTAGTCAAGTGATTGCTACAAATTTTGCGACTCTATATGTCTTATAATATACATGTTTGGACTTTTTTTCAGTACCATGGTGGGCATGGCTGTTACTAAGCATCTTCATACTTCTGATATTGTGTGGAGTATTGCTTGTCGTCTGCATATACAAATACAAGTAAGTAATTAAATATAATAATAAATATATGTGTTTATATTGTTTTTGTGCTTTAATATGAAGCGGATTATTCAAGCAGTATAAAACCAGAAAGTATATAGTTTTTTTTTCCAGTGGAGTGACATTTTGAAAGCCGGTATTTAAAGTACATGTACTAAGAAAATGCTTCAAAATTAGAAAAATTGTATATCCTCCGGGCGCAACCCAGTAAACGTAAAACATTTGTATAAAACATTTGTATAGCATTTGTACAATGTTGGACCAGCGTCGAATACGTTGGGCCAACGTTGTATAAATGTTCTACAAATGCTTTGTGTTTGCTGGAAAAACCTATTTCTTTATGTGAAGATTCAACTCCCTCAGCAGACTTTATTGTCATTTTTAGCCGTAGGCCTACTGGGAACTAATTCTACATCTTGCATTTATTCCACCGGGTACTTTTTTAAACCCAAGTGAAGTTAAGTATGTGAGGGTGAAGTGTCTTGCTCGATGACACAACATCGTTACTTAATGCGCTACTTTTGTGGTTTTTTATTATACTCTGCTTTAATTTTCAACATATTACTTTAAGCTCAGTGGACTACTAGCACTTTACCTTCTGCACCAATGAATATATATATCTAGAAATATATTACGGTTAATAGATTTTAAATAAATTTATGTGGTTTAGAAAAAAATCAGTTGCAAGTATTCACACAAAGTTATTTTAAAGATAGACGATAAACAGTTGTTATAACAGTGTTCACAATACGATGTCAGTAATATGTGTTTTTATGATCACAAGTAAATGCATTTTATATGTATATAATATTTTCAGGATTGGTAAGAATACAAGCATCAGTCCCGAGCCGGAGCCCGAGCCTGAGCTACCTCCATATAGTCCTAATGTTTTTGAAGATCCCTATGCAGTTACCCTTGCTCCAATGTACTATCCCCCAGATTCCAATACAAATAAATACAGAGAAGCCATGAGATACACAACAGGTAAACTAATACGTAAATACTTTTTCTCAAATTTTAAGTTGATTAATAATTATGTGTATCAGTAATGAGATTTAGTATGCCTCATGTTATAATAGTTTTAGAGTATAATATAGTATGAGGGAAATAATTAAGTATTTACCTAAGCATACAATTTGACAGTATTCAAATTTGGCTTTATAATATCAAGCGCTATTAAGCACTTCTTCAAATACAACACTTCTGGTCTTGTATATATTACCGTAGAAACATTGAGTTGGTGTTTTGCCTAATTTATTTACGTAAGCATTGACGTTGGGACCTCTTATGCGACTGTCAATTTGTAGTGTTGAATGATAATATAACTGTACAAAATACACCTTTTCTTTGTATTATCGATCTGGATCGGTTCCATCGCCATGGCAGCAGCTATAGTAAAACATGTCCATTTAGGTGTGTGATTTAAGTCTGTGATACTGTGACTTTTTTGTGATGTGCCCTATCTTAATATGCACTTCATATCCAATATGAAGAAGTGGTGTGTGGTAGCAGGCTGATTATAGGGCCTGCTTAAAATTAATAAATTATCTGAAATAAGTCAGCAGAGTCAGCGATCCACACTTGAAGTTGTGGATCGCGTCAGCGAGACACAATTTCAAGTGGGTGAAAAATTAGATTGAATAATTTGGCGGTTAAAGGTTTAAAATTAAAATGTCTTTATGTTTTTGGTGAAGTGGTGAAACTGCCTGCTTGGAAGTCAGTGATCACGGGTTCGTCCCCCGCTCTGGTATTCAAATTTCAAAGAAACAAAATGTTTCTTGCCCGCTCACTCGCAATTATTCAGTATTGTGGGGAGCATCCGTGACCGAGAGGTAGTGTGCTCGACCTCCGACCGCCAGGTCTCGAATTTCGAATCCTGTGTCTGGAGGGTAGTGTCATCTCATTCATCTCACCATCGTCAGGAGGTTCTCCTGGCCCAGTTTAGACTATATATGTACACAAAGGTGGCCTAAAACCACAATCATTTCATTTTCATTTGTCTTTAAAATGTCAATAAATTGACTGCATATTTCGGATTGTTGGGCGGTGATCTCTCCCACCCAGCGCTATGTACAATTTGTGGGTAAAACGAATGTCGATTAAATGTTGTGTGAAAGGTATTAGGTGGCCGATCATCGAAAGATCACATGTATAATCGTTCAACTAACTGGTATGTGTCAAGATAATTGATAAAAATAGTGTATAAACTATATACTAGTGCATAAATATGATAGTCTAGACACAAGTAAGTTTTCTTTTGACACATACATCGCAAAATCACGCCACGCATACCTGTTTTTTATCTGAAGATAACTAATTTTACATATAAATTATGTGTCTTGTGCCCTTTATTACAGCTGATGGTGAAGCAGGACCTTCTAGTGGGACCACTTCGGGCCAATATAGTGCTCCAAGCTCAATGGATGACAGGGACTCTTCTAACACGACGTCTGCAAGTCCTCAGTCAGACTCAGAACGTGTTTCAAACAGCTCTGACTCTGAGTCAAATTCCAGCTCTAGTTCCAGCTCTAGTCCCAGTTCCAGCTCCAGTTCCGACTCCAGTTCTAGTTCAGATTCAGATTCTGATTCATCTAGCTCATCCGACGATTCGTTCAATGGCAGGACACCAGAGCTTAACACTGCGTCGTCTAGACCTAGCTCTAGACCCCCAACGAGTAGCAGATACTTGAATTTCAGAAAGTGAGCAAATGTTAATCCATTCCTGACTATCCAACTTTTTCGAAAAATAAATCTTGAAGTGTCAAGTTATAAAAAAAACTGTCCACCAACTTGAAATTCAAGCTTGTTGCTGCTATATCTACCAAAGTGATGAATTTAGCTTATTTTGTGAAAATGGAATACATCTGAAAATGTATAATTTTTGCTGCATTCGATGGGACAATTGAATTTTTTACCGTTTGGCTTTGCAAGCATATATGCTCCACACAAATCCACCTAACCAAAAGTATTATATCTGTATGTTGATATTAAGCACCCGTGTGAATTCCTAGTATCTATTATATAATGTTGTCTAATTTGAATGTATGTTTGTGCTTAATTAAACGAGATCAATATGGCTATAATAATATGTAAGCCTACATTATAAAATGTAATTCTTATTTTATATGAATTAGTTTAGTAGTACCATTAAGTGCCCACATGTAGACATACAACTAATAGACTGCCTGTGATATTATGTGTAAAAACATATTTGCATACACGGCAAATAAACCTTTTGTAGCTCATTGAACCACCAGGTTTAGGTTTCTGAGAGCCCTCGAATGGTGATTATATACGTATACGTCTAAAGTATTATATACTTTAGACCAAAACTCTTCCACGCCGATACTCAAAGTGAAACCTGCAATGCCTTTTGAGAGATGGCCCGCCGCTTAACCATTGTACTACCTTACCTTGCCATAGCCCACCTACACCATGGATTGCTGTTTTGTTTATAACAGAACAAACACCCCATTACATCTGTAATTGTTAAACACCCCAATTAATTATTTTTCACACCGATAATCAAATGATAGGATATTTATATTGCAGACATTTTTTTACTATTTTAAATTTATTTTTAAGGGGGCTGCAAAGTCAGAAGTATGTAATGACTGTCACAATGAAAACAATTTGAATAAAGGTTATGTGAAACCCAATGTCGTGCTAAATGATATTGCATTCATGGCAATGTACATGTATTTATTGTAATATAAAATATAACCTATAATTCCATTGTGTTTTTTTGTAAATATGTGATTAATAATTATTTTAACTTTGCCTTTGGTTCAATGCCTCCGGGGTTGATATATTCGAATAGGTTCCTTTTATTGTAAACTTGGTAGAACCCGTGAAAATTGTATACCGAATGTATATTACATTTGTTATCTTCCCCGTAATCTCCATAATATATTCATGTCGCCCACTCTGTAGGGCAATCTCGGTAATTTTTGATTGATTTTTTATGTTGACAAGATTTTGTTCAGGTAGTATTTTGCGAGGTAGTATTCAAATACTGTTGGAGCCTTTCCTCTATTTGCCACAAAATGATCCACAAGCAATTTTTTAACGGTCTGATTTGTTTCCGCGCAATCTTAGTTTTCGAATCGATGTGCCATATGCTACTCGTTTATCAATCTTACACGCAATGAATTCCCAGTAGTCTATACTTGTATATATATATCTACTGGCAGTATTAGTCTCACTGCATAATTTGCCTTAGACCATTTTTAGCGATGAACAGGCCTATGTCCATGTTGTGGTAATTGTTGTAAATTGTTGTAAAATTATTTCCTCTCACCATAACCACAGCAATCATTTCCATGATATTTCAGCTCCTAAGTTATCACAATACATAACACTTCCTGGTCAGTGTTGATGTTGCCCGTTTGTATTATTCGTCGTAGAGTAAAATAGAGCAGTGCAATAGTACGTCGGTTTGTCTTATTACAGATAAGCGTCTGTAGAAAAAGTTAATTTAAATAATGAAATAATAATATATTAAAATAAAAATGTACTTTCGATAAACAACAATGCTTTTCAACTTTTTCGACAGTAATAAGTTCCCCCTAAAATTGTAAGATGACTTTTTGGTCCGATTGTCTTTAAATTAAGATGTGTAGATTAGCCTGGTGGGACAACTGTACTTTGACTTACTTTTGGTTCAGTGCTATGGCCTGGTTAGATGTTTTCACATACACTTCCGGAGCATATCTCAGGAAGTACTTGTTCGGTTGTTTTCAAATTTTCCACACAACACCTGTAGGGGATCTAGATGTGCATTTTGCTCTAGTGCAAATGATATTGTAGTACATGAAAGTTCACTATGCTTTAACAACATATTTTCTAGTGAAAAAATAAAGCCTTGTAAATAAAAATTGACAAATTAAAAATATAAGTCATTTTGCATTACTCATGAATAACAATGTGGCTAAGGATACAAAAATATACCTTCTAAGTGGATATTCTTGGTATTTTTAATATCTAAGTGTGACGTTCATTTTGAATTGAATTTAGACTGTGTTGTCTCACCACCTCAAATGCTAGTCCCATTGGATTACATATAAACTGCCTCAATTCCACCCTCCCAACTATCTAGTGGCACATATATAAAACCTGAACTGTCCTTTTTCAAAAAACAGATCCAATATGGGTTTGTTAACCAAACATATTTTCAACTACGATTTTCAACTACGGTTTTCATTATGTTATAAGCTCATCAGTAGGCCCAACGTGAAATTTTGACGATAAACCAAAGTTTGAACTGAGATTAAAACAATAAAATAGACATTTTCCATCTGACTCTTAAATTTATTTTATGAACAACGAATTCCAACATCTATCATTGATAAGAATCATAGGCATATAATGACATGTAAATTTCTTGCTCAACCACACAAAAATATACTTAATCAATATGAGATTTAGTATTATTGTCAATATTGTGTATTGGATCTCACCACATAACAAATATAACTTGTGATGTGTGATTGTAGATTTTAATTTAAAAATTCTTATTTTATGTGTGATGAACGTAGGCCCAGTTTTTTTGTAACAATATGTTTGCATGCATGCTATCCAATTTGTTGGTGAGTAAAATACACACGCCCACGGACACAATACTTAAAGTTGCGTTTCGTTTCAGCAACAACGCTTTTTCCCACCCTCCCAACTATCTAGTGCCACATATCATGATAAAACCTGAACTGTCCTTTTTTAAAAACTGATCCAAAATGGGTTTGCTAACCAGACAGATTTTCAAAAGCTTTATCAAAAGTTTTAAAACTTATTGAAGCATGGTGCTGCCAATGGTGGATTAAACTAAACGCAGGAGAAACTCAGATGATTGTGTCTAGTGTCGGTTTTAAACCAGAACTTATTGATCTGCAACTGTTTGGTGAGCTTGTGATTCAAACTCAAACAGCCAAACTGCTTGGAATCCTATTTGATCGAAGGCTAAGCTTCAATGTCCATATGCAAGACCTAATGACAAAAGTCCACAAGCGACGGAACCTGTTGAAGTTGCTTAAAGGAACAAACTGGGGCGCAAAACCCTACACCATCCTAAAAGCCTACAAGTGCTTTATACGCCCTATCCTTGGATAATGTGCACTGATAACTGGGACTAGCACTTAGTCGAGCCTACTATGACCGAACAAGATCATTAAACGTGCATGGTCTCACTAGTGTCCCTATGATCGGGCTCAAATACAATTCTGGATCAATTTCTGGCTGCAATCCAAGCTGACGGATAAACTCGGTTGACGGATAACGGTTGAACTACTGTTCCCACAGAGAACAGGGGCTCTGAGAGGAGCAGTTTCGTGTGACATATCAAAGCAGTCAGCTCTCTATCAGAGCACTGCAGTAGGCAGAGGCTGGTTTTAAGCAATGAGCTCTTCATCATTACATTGCTAGCATGGGTGATGGCACGGCGAAGTGGATGGTTGGCTAAAGATGGTGGTTCAATGATGATGGTTTCAAACACACTACTCAGAAATCAGAGCACATGTCAAAAGGGTCAGTCCTTGCCCTCTCCTCTAGTGGCTGGTCGTTCACACGGCTGTTTCTATATGGTTCAGCAGCCTTGGTTCCTTGTCTCCCAAACTTACGTTGCCAATGCTTTGTACAAGCACCTACCTCACCAGTTGTGGATCGCGTCAGCGAGACACAACTTCAAGTGGGTGAAAATTCAGATTGAATAATTTGCCGGTTAACGGGTTAAGCCTGTGGCTTCTGCTGTGATTGTTGTATGTGCATATCTGTTTATATAAATGTAGCTATAGGCCTATATACACATATAGAAATATATATATGGGCGATTTCACGTAAAGGGCACACAAAAAGTCTCATAGCATGTCAAAAATAAAAACCTTCCATATATGATAATTTCACAACTTTTGACAACGAAATGTCATTCCCCAACATCAGTTAAATTTCCAGAGCCTAATTATGCCCATGAATGAAGATATTGACTTGTGAAATGTATGCTGTTTTTGCGTGTACTGGAGGGGACATTCGTTTTAGCAATCATTAGTCTCTGCTCAAATGCTAATAATGTAGGTGATTTGAAAAAACTAACCCCTATTTTTTTTTTTTTTATTATTGTCGTGTTTCTAAAGGGAAGATCACTATGTGTTGTACCTGTATTTCACATATATAAGAGTAAAAATATTTATAATGACCGTAGATCCATGACATAGGTATTCAAATGAAGCGAAAATAGCTAACTAAGATATTTATGATGATTTCAAATTGAAAAAATCGTTTGGTCTCCATGGTTTATATAAAAATTTTCAGCGCTTTCAGAGTTAAATACAATCAATTACATGAACATATCTTTCTGTAAACACATATCTTTCTGTAAACACAATGTTTGTTACTTTGCCAACTAATATGGATAAAATGCAACATGATCATGAGACCATGTCTTGAATGTTCAATTGAAGTACAATATTTCCCATGGTAAATGCGCTAAATTGTCTCTATACATGCTACATGAAACACGCCTATAGATCCATCCATGCACTTGGTCACACGAATCATTTGTAAAGATTGCTTCACTGAAAAAATAGTTAGCGTGTTTCTGCTCTATCAAGAAGTGAAGTAAGATATGCTATATTTTATTGATCATTATACTATATAGTCCTGCCAAATAAACTCTGATCCTCCCTTTCATCCTCACTTCCATTTATTTAGTCTGGAATTCTTCACCAGTTTTAAAATAGATCACAAATATAAAATATGAATGTGTTTTACAGAAGCTTATAACACATCATGAATACATTTAATTTGTATTTCATGAATTTGCTAAATGTATGCAAATAAAATAAAAAGGGTTGGTAGATCTCTGTTTAGAAATAAGTAAATAAAAAGTATTTTTTTCTAATAGTCACCAGGTTGAAGCTTTAATCATATATTTTAGTTACGCAGACTTTGTTGTTTTTTATTTTAAAAAATAAAATAATGTTATCTTTAAATTGGTTAGTCTTCAACTAGATCAGAACGCGTATAATATTTTATATCAAAAATCGTATTTCAACGCTTAAAGCGCTAAATTGAATACTGTAGATCTGGTTTCGCGTGTTTAAATTTTCGCGAATTTTTTATTTTGGGACTTTTCACGCGGTTTAGAATTCGCGAATTTTCATTTTTCTTCAGTAGCGCTATTAAAATAATAATTTTCGCGAGATTCTAGAACTCGCGAATTTGTCCTACTCGTGAAATTCGCGAAAATTAAAACCTCGCGAATATTACCAGATCTACAGTAATTTACATTTTCACCCACTTGAAGTTGTGTCTCGCTACCGCGATCCACAACTTCTCGGTCCCAGAGACTCCCCACAATGTTAAATCTTCACGAGTGAGCGAGGAAGAAACATTTTGTTTCTTTGATATGACGAGTGGGGGACGAACCCGCGATCTCCTACTTTCCAAGCAGGCAGCTTTAACCACTGCAATGTATTACCATAATACATGTATATCCGTACAAGATTCAGCCCGGGTATACGCTCGCTGATAAGTTAGCCTATTTTTGGTTTAAAAATATATTTTTTATGCAATTTATAGGACGAGCACCTCAGTGTTGTATCTATTTTTATACTCGGTCCGTCATCACATTTCGGGGACAGAGAGGGTTATATAAAGCCGCCGTAGGCCTACAAGTGACTCATTATATATCCGCACACCTTTAACCCTTACGCGACACTAATGTTTTCAATTATATTTTTCTCTAATTTGTAGCTTTAATTGCGGACTCAATTTCTAGCTTCAAATGACAAACTACTTGATCACGATATTAAAAAATAGACAAATCAAAAAAATACATTTTTTGACTTACCTGCTGCTTACTGGTGACCTGACGCATTGTATATATATTGTACATTTTAGGGTAGTTCAGTTCGCTAGAAAACACCTGACGTCTTGTAAACTTGTGCATAATTTTGTTTACTTTTATTTTTTATTTTTCTTGTTTTTTAGTATGTACAGCGATCCGATTTTTTGATAAACCGCTTTATAAATTATTTGTAATAATGATATACAAAAAATAGTGGTGTCCCGCAGTTAAAGGGTGATGTTTGCCGTCTAATTACTTTGGTCATCTTTGTTTGAACAGTACTGTTATATCATGTGTTAATCCTACGTAAATGAAATGAAATGAATCGGGCTTTAGGCCACCTTTGTGCACATACAGGCTAAACTGGGCCAGGAGAACCTCCTGAGGATGGTGAGATGATTGAGATGACACTGTCCTCCAGACACAGGATTCGAAATTCGAGCCCTGGCGGTCTGAGGCCGAGCACGCTACCTCTCGGTCACGGAGGCTCCCCGCAATACTGACTTTCACACGTGGATGGGGAAGAAACATTTTTGTTTCTTTCAAACCGCCGAGTCCGGGAACCGAACCCCGAACTCTGGCGTGAAAGGCAGCGGTGCTAACCACTACCCAAGGGCCCCCGCCCGTTAATCCTACGTACTTGCTGGTAAATTCTTGGCCCAATGTCGTGGACATTGGCCCGGCATTGTAAGGGCTCTGTGTCGCGGTCGTGTTATTTTTATATTTACACAACATTGGTACTGAGTTGTATGAGCTATGGCAGTTTTAATATATCTTAGTCCACACCGAGTCTCAACTGCTTTATAAAGATAACAGTTACAAACTACTTGTTCACTCAAGTGATATTATTTGTCCGATGCTGGGGAAATGTCGGCTAAGTGTCTACGCAATTGGGCCAATATTGTGAAAATATTATGCAAATACCGATCGATCGTCCCAACAAAAACGATATTTAATTGAGCCTATAGTAATCTTGGTACATAGTCTTCAACGTTGGCCCAACATTATACCACCATTATTTCAATGCCTCATGTTTTCTGGGGCTTAGCTGCGAAGAACGAGGTGTTGTAAGTGTGATTCTTAAATCTCGCGACATTATTGTTACAATCACGCCCCCCTTCAATGAATACTAGTCCTACTGTATAGTATAGTCACTTGTAAATGTTATATATATATGAAGACATACATAGATAGACATTTTATTGATGACAGGCAGTTTACACATAATTATATATACTTCAAGACGATAATCATACATATTATTCTAAATAAATTAAAATAATATAGGACAATGGTGTAAAACATAATATATGTTATATAAATAAAATTCAAGTCTGCCCCCGTTTGCTATAAAAGTGTGGCGACTTTTACAATCAGTGGTCATTCTTCACCATCAGTATCTGTCATATCATAAGCATGTCGGGAGATTCGTGCCTTTGGAAAAAAAACTTTTAAAAGGGAGAAATTTGTAGGCCTGCCATGAGGCCTTCAAAAGAGGCACTAGTCTTTACCGCTTTTCCAGGTACGCACTTAAAACAAAATGTGATTTCTCAAATATGGGTTTGTATGTTAATGTAGTATACATAGAGAACCTTTGCAGAACGGTTCTTCAAAGGTTCTCTATGTATACTACAGTATACTGTATACTGTGTAGCCTACTTAATGTAGTATACGTGCTACAGTATGGTACCAAAGATTATGTACAATAAGATAGTCGACTTACGAATTTCACCATATATAAACACTGGTAAATGAGTGTAGTACATTATGCAGTAGTGCCATCTATTCACGGGGGTTTGAACTACGTTTCGGTTAGTGAATCATCATATAAAACAAATAAAATATTTACCCGTTTAACCTACAAATATACTAAACAAATTCCAGGATTGACAGTTTTGAGATTATCTGTGCAATATTAAATATTATTGATTTTGGGAAAGTAATTAACCACTAATACAGCAAAAAAGTTTTATCAAAATAAAATGTTAAGAGATTAAACTGTATTTATTTCAATAACAAACGAGCTATGTGCACAACATACACAACTATCTGAGCACAGAACGGGGGGGGCAGCAAACACAGAACGCTGGCGTAATGTTGCGTCAGCGTCACAGACTGTGGGCCGGCATTACCCCAGCATTACTAGCTAGATGTCACCTGCTGTCTGTTAGTAATGCATATCTAGGCTGTGTTTTTAGGGGTGTCTTAATCACTGAGCACCAAATTAATAATAGCTGAGCAGCAGAGTATTATATAAAACATAAAAGTTAACCAACGTAAATATTTATTTTTGCTTATTTTTATGAGACAAAATATAATATGTATTATTTTTTCAAAGCATCAATGTCATAAATACTATGTTAATATGATAAAAACATACTGGATAAAGTAGCAAAGTCATAGTTCCAACCCCCAACACCGACGGCAGCACTGAGAGTTATTTCACATTTCATTGAGAGTCGATCATCTTATTGTACATGATCTTTGATAATGCGTTCTAATATGGCCGTGCTGTGAGGGTGCATTTTGTAGCCGTAATGCTATTAGGATTATAGAAATAGCTTTACAGTTTATATGAGTATATCAGTGTATATGGATCTGCAGAGAAATGAGCATAGAAAACCGTATAGTGATTTTTTTTTAGTTAAAACGTTATATGATAGTTACATTATAGGTACAGTAATTTGACGAGTAAGGTATGTTGATGACGTAATAGTCATCATAACACATGCTCGTCAGACATATAACATTTTACATTAGAGGCAAAAACGATGCAAGGTATTTTGTAAATAAGATCACTGACAAGAGCACACTCGACAGACAGTATGATAACTTGAAGAAGGTAAACTCAAGTGTTCAGAATTAGGAATAGAAGTGAAGACCTGCCATATATATTAATCATATACATAGTAACATATTTATAAAATATAATATAATTTTTTTTACCCATTATCAAACCTCAAGAAATAGTCATTAGAAACACGCAGAGCAAAATTATTGTCAGCAGGTTATAAGAGGGGCTTGTCAACTAGTTAACCCTTTAACCGCCGGTGCCGCATATATTCGGGTTTTCATTTTATATTAGCACATTAAGTACCACCTTTTAAACATGTTAAAGATCAAATGAGACACCAATCAGCAATATTTGAAATAAGTCGACCTCCATTTTGTCAAATCTGAATAACTTTCACTCACTTGAAGTTGTGGATCGCGGCAGCGAGACACAACTTCAAGTGGGTGAAAATTCAGATTGAACAATTTGGCGGTTAAAGGGTTAACCCGACCACACTGAAAAATTACCAACGTAAATCAAATTTTAACCATTATCGAACTTGTCGGAAACTTAGTTATTGGCAACATTGAGAACAAATTTGGACAGTATACGGGAGAAACTTGTCGAGTTATTGTGTCCACAAAGTAAAACGCAACTACGCAAAATCAGATACTTTGGCTACTTTATCAACCATTATCAAGATTTAAAAAAAGATTGTAATATAGCCCACCTTCAAAAAAAATAAAAGTCTGGCTAAGAAAAGAAATTTACAATTGCAATGATCACTCTAAGTAAAAACACATGTAAAACAATTATTGTCGATATAATTTTTCATTTGTTATAGTTTAGTTGACACTTTGTTTCAACACAACATAATTGTATTTGTTTTCTTATGTTCCCAATGTTTCCAGATTTTGTATCATAAATTAGTCGTTTTTTGTATCAGACGTTAGCATTGTTTTTATCCAGTAGTCATGGCTAGCTTAACCACTCATATCAACACTTGTAAAATTAAAATGCCATATCTGGATTTCCTAATGCGTCACTTCTTATCAGTCTTATAATAATGATGCGTAGTAAAGAGGTGAGTCCGTCGAGGTTTTCTATGTCCCATGCTTTTGTCTGTTAATATTCATGGCTTAGTTTCTATTTATCCGGTGTATCTCTACTTTTAGCCTGTTTATTCTAATGATAGCGTTCGTTTTTCTGTCCTATCTACTGGTGACCTATGTTGTCACGTGTCTTGTGTTTTTTGTCTCATGGCCTCGTCATAGCTCGGGGGTAGATCCTCGGCCACATAGGCTGGGGGCTGTAGAGGCCGATCAGTGGGTACTTGAGGGGCAGTATCCTCCCCGACACTGTAAATAGTGGATTGTGATGACACGTCCATCTGCTGCTGCTGTGTATGACGCTGAGCCTGCAACATACAGTATAACATAAGAATAGCGTGTGTTTGGTGGGCACTGTGATCATTTGACCCAGCAGACGCAAGACGTGCAATCAATGTTGATTTAACGTTGGTCCAGCGTCAAGCCAGCATTGAATCAGCGTTTTGTGTCTGCTGGGGAGGCACCACTTGCCGCATTTGAGCCCTACTAGGGCAATTTTATCCCCCGACTCAGGACCAAATGACCCTAGTAGGCCATGATAGGCCTGAAATTGTACAATAAGGGCATGGAATTGATACATACCAAACACAATAGTACTATAATTATCACAGCTTTCAAAACATCGACATTCACCATTTGAATAACAGGGTTCATATGTCAGCACGTAAAAACCCAATTAGGCCCTGCTGCTCACCAGATACGACCAGCTACATTCCATTATGCATTGACAATAATCAATGATACAGACCCTTATATATTGAGTGACAATAATCATGATTATCTTGTCTTTTGTCCTGGACCCCTGCAGCAGATCATTACTCAATAGCGTACGCGTTTTCACTGTTGTAGTCTTAGAATTACATTATATCGGACAATAATGAAGTAGATCTAATGTGAATCGGTCATCTATGTAACAGGTTCCCAGCAAACACAAAACATGTGTACAATGTTGGACCAACGTCGAAGACGTTGAGCCGACGTTGTACAAATGCTAGACAAATGTACAATAGAAAATAATTGAAAACGGAAAATTGAATGCTTTCTCAATTCGATTTGATCATTCATTGATTAATATCATTAATTCCTCTCAACCGTCAATTTTCCACATCAATATGCTCTTGAAAGCGTAATAATAAATCACTATTTGTACTTGCCATGTTTGTTCTCCTTTTAAAGCAGTACGTTGCAGCTGAAATAGAGGCTAATACTAGGACGCCAACCACTACTATTATACCTGTTAATAGTACGTGCGACGTGTTATGGTCATCTGCAAAAAGATAGAACAACACATCATGAATAAATGGGTTTTAACAATGCATTTGTGATATGTGTGAGCAAATGAGTAGTCAGCGAGTAGTAGTGAGTAGTGAGTGAGTAGTCCTTCTAGTGAGTAGACCTTCACGTTTTTTGAAGTTGTAGACATCAGTACCTCAGAGAAATATTTAATTTCTTTTATGTGTTTTTCTATTCCCCGATAGTCTGATACCCTTACCATGCACGCACAAGCCAATTTTCTTATATACTACCCAACAACAACGCTGGAAATTATTTGCTTAAACTGAAAATTATGGTAATTATTTTGGTGATACATGTACATGTACATGTTATCGTTTAAATGAAATTATTGGTCGCTGGGTATTGAAACAATGTTCAGATGGTGTTTCAGATGGCTTAGAATGTTTCATTCAAGAAGTATGTTATTTCATGAATATATCCAATGATTTTTTAAGATGCAAGTTAACACCTTTTTACACAGACGCTGGTCCAGCATTGTTTCAATGTATAACATTTGTATAACATTTATACAATGTCGGACCAACGTCTTCGCCGTTGGCCCAACATTGTATAAATGTTATACAAATGTTTTGTGCTTCCTGGTACCGTGTCCATCCCAATGTTCATACAACGTCGGCCCAACGGTTTTGACGTTGGTCCAACATTGTACAAATGTTGTACAAATGTTTTGTGTTTGCTGGGATGTCTTCTCTCTCTGATATCTCTCACCTCCAATACAATCCACGTCCAAATCACTTGCTGTGAACCAGATGTTATCGTGGAGTTCTTTCCAGTTTTTGGGAGCGAGATCTGGCGATTTGGAGCTTGTCTCCACCCTCAATACACACGAACTGTAAGCAAAAATATACAATGTAACTATGTAATAGAAATACTAAAAATTATTTAAATTATTTAAATCCTTTATTAAAACATTTAGATTTGCTTATTTTTGAAACATCACCACGCTTCATGTCATTAGAATATTATGCATTTCACTGATAACCAACAATAATTCAATAGGTAGCTCGTTTACTGGCAAAATGACCGTTTATAATATTTCACTCGACACATCAAAATGACGCAGACATCTACTGAGGACCTATATTGGAGATAGGGATTAATACGATATGAAGCCTGTTGTGTGGTGTCCTGTTGTTTTAGCAGCATCTCCAGATCGATTTGGATAATTTCTGGATAATGTCAATCAAGTGTTTTAGTTATGGTACACTTGAACAAAATATCTTCATGTTAGTTCGTACTTTTGCTATATTTTGTACGGATGCATTTTTATCGAACATTGTATCTGCAAATTTTACAGCAAATTACATACATGTACCATGTTATAGTGTACATATTATATTCAGTGAGAGCATTCTTTCCTATTTAGTGCCATTCTTCTCCCTCCCCTTATTATCAACTTTCAACTTGGACGTATCCCGTCCCAACTGTTGTTCTCGCAATGGATATTTCAACTTCTTGTTGTTGTAGTACCGTAGTTGTTATTATTATGTTTCTCCAATGATTTTTTAGAAAAGTGATCCTCCTTGAGTTCTAGACCAATAGACCTAACATTTTAAAATAATAATCATTGGTGTTGCGGCCGTATGCTATCGATTAAACTAAGCGATCGGACCAATATAGCGTGCCTCTGTGGAGAGGTCAAAGGTAAAAAGCCATTCACAATACATTACCAAACTTTAAAATTTCTCGAAAACTATTACTATTACAGTATACCATTTTAGGATCGTAGAAAATTCGCATCAATCCAATTTGCATAAATCCTAACTGGCCGACAAAAAACAAAATGATCGATTTCTCAGATTCTCTAAGGCTAAACGGACTGAAATTTTGACCTTGGGGTGTAATAGTAACTATGCTACTACACAGTATACCATTTTATGACCGACAAAAATTCAAAATGTTCGACAAAAAAAACAATGCTCAGAAAACGGTCTAGAATCAAAATAACCACTTTTTTCCAAATTTAAAATAGCCCCAAAAATATCAAAATAGCCGCCAAAAAATATGTGTAGAATGGGGCTATTTGGGACGAAGGCTATTTGGGACACAGGTGGAGGCTATGTTGGACATCTGCAGTTAAATGTCAGATACAAACCTATAATTGATAGACTCAAACAGGGATTAATTTTAACCCCTAATGCAATATGTACTGTTGGTATATCGTCGCCTCGGAGCTAAAGGATCCTATCTGACACTCGTTAGAGTGGCAGATAGGATTCTTTAGCTCCGAGGCGACGATATCTGCTATTTATTTTACTCTGCAGTACTAATCTGGTGCTTTTCAAGAGCATTTTTTACGGATGAACTGTAAAGTGCCGAATTTCGTCCCATTGGAAAATTGTTTGTAACTATGTGGAAAAAATCGCCGTTCTGCCTAAACAGAACAGCACTGTCAGAAGGCGCATGATCTGTGAAAAGATGAGATAGAATAAACCTTGTACACAGGCTTGGCATAAAATATGATGATTTTTTAGAGATATTTAGGACAATTTTTAATACCTTTGTAATGACAAAGACCATTCAGCAACCGCTACGCAATTTTTAAATGACCACATTGCCAGAATATCTGGTCAATTAAGCCAATAAAAAGATGTTTCTAAGCTAAAAAATGTTAGAAAAAAGTTACCTTCTTGACTTTGAAGACCTCTTAAACGATCGAAATAACTAATCAATCATGATTAGATGAGTAGAATAATAAATCAAATAAATTAATAATTTCAACATCTAGGTAAAATGAGCAGCTCTATAAGTTACAAAGACACAACCAATATAATGACTCATTTTGAAAAAAAACCTAATTTGAATACAATTCGAAACAGCTGGGCTATTTGGGTCACTAAGATTCTAAAATGCTCATTGATTCATAATTGTTTACTTCACGGTTTACGTATTTAAATATATTCTTTTTCGTGCACCTGCTAGATCGCCTTCTCCACTTTATGCCAAATTACAATATAATTTCAAAAAGTTAGCAGGTGTTTGGGACACGTGATCACTGTTTCAAAAAATGTAAATTAGCAGCACTTAATAGGTTGCCATAATCATGATAATGCATCCGTACATACTTGTGTACAGCTAAATGTCACATTGCAAACATCACTAGGTTAAATATACATAAATTATTATTCAATAGCGCAAGTGTGAAATTGGAAAACCCTCAAAAGTGTCCCAAATAACCCCCACTTTACCGTAAAATGTTCAGAAAATCGTATAATAACCAAATAGCCGAGCATTTGTTGTGTAACCCAGTTACAGAATAATAAAGGTTACACTTTTTTAGCACGTTTTTAGCCTCTGACCAGATAGATTGAAGTCATTTTAGTCACAAAGAGCGAGATCTGGACATTCTCACCTCATATTGCACACATTCTGCCCCACACACCATCCACCTCCCCACTTGAACATATCCCAGGCATAATACAAATACTGAGAGTTAACCGTATAGACATGGCGACCCTCACATATTCTGTCTATTGTAACATATGTGCCCAGTAGGTGGGTGTAGTAGGTGAGACTACCACTCAGTGATATCTCCTGACATTCTGAAAAAAGAGCCAAAACAAATTACACTAATTATCATCATACCTTACATGTACAATGATATAAGCCAATCGAGTTTCAACCTTTTTTATTAGCACCTGGGCCCGTATTCTCGTACAAGTTACGATATATCGTAGGCTTCTGATTGGTCGAGATGGCCATCTCGACCAATCAGAAGCCTACGATATATCGTAAATTGTACGAGAATACGGGCCCAGCATAGCCAGTTGTTTAAAGTAAAATATGCTTTGAATCTTGAAACACTGATAGATGTTGGGAATTAAATTTCACAAATAACACAAATGTTCAGTCACCTGAAGTTGTGGATCGCGGTAGCGAGACACAACTTCAGGTGGCTGAAAATTGAAATTTCTCAGCTCAGTACTCTAAGGGTTAATATAATGGTTAAATAATGGTGAATAGAGCAAGTGTAGCCCTACACATATTGTTCTAAAAAAAGTGCAAGGATTGAACGGGAGGTTGTATAAAATAGTTTGGCATGACAATTATGACAATGGATAGCATATAGTGTCAGTCATTTTAATAGAGAAGAAGTGTTTAGATCACATGCTGACATAAAATAATGATTCATGAAGGATTTAAAATGTGCAACATTTCACAGGTAGTGCAAAAATACAGCCATCAATGAAGCAAAATGTATTGTGATATGGTAAAACAGTATAAGTATGCATTGTGTACATGCTGAAACAATACTTATTTTTGGCAGCCAAGAGCTAGTTCTCTTGACAAAGAATTACATAATTTTATCCCACAAAACGAGAGGGTTCGATCACAACAACTCGTATCAAGGAACATTTGGCATTTGAATCATAGATGATAATCTAGTACATGTAATAAGTGGTTTAATCTGGTCGCTCAGTACAGTATATGAAGGAGATTTCCCATGGACTGCTAACCACTATGGCAGTTGTTAGTATTATTAATGATAATGCTGAAAATAATTTTGATTATAACTGCCAATGCATGTGGCATGGACGTTCTTAACGTATGATAGTTTGATGTTTGATGCTATGTACCAGTACCTCTTATTTCACCACTAAGTAGTTGTGCTTATTTAACATGCGACAATTTTTTTAACCTGTTAACTTGGATCAATGTTCCGTGTTTGTTAGGTATTATCAAGTAACAAACTAGCAGGTATCTACTTTTAATAAAATGTAGTGAGAAAATACTGTCGGTGCTTAATAACACCATGAATTTCCAGATGTGAGACCACTGAACTCTTAACTTTATGGTGTATTATAGTCAAGGTGTAAGACTTTGTTTTAAACTAATACAGTGAAGTATTTGTCTCTGTAAATAATATACTAAACACACAGAATACATCAAGATGTATATGATATTATTATGCAGACACATACACTTGTTTTGTCTGTGTTGACATCAAATTGATATAATAACATTCGATATCTGGTTGAAATCCAATTGCATTTGAAACATACTGACTTTTGTAACACTACATAATTCAAAATGTTTAATGTCATCTATCCTAAAACGTTTGCCTTTCTTTCCAAGTAGCAGCAACAAGTTTGGACGAATGATTTTAGTTTTTATGCGGTCATTTTGAAATACGTCGGCCATCTTGTTTTTTTTCGCATTTGTGTTACTCATTTTGGAGTTTGACCTATTTTTATGCATTTTTTATTTTCGTGGCCATTCTGAATTTTTTCAGCTATTTTCAGTATTAAGCAATTTTGTCATTTTGCATTTTGCCATTTTAAGTAGTTTTGTTGGTCATTTTGAATTTTGACAGATGTAGCGCTTAAAAAGGATTTACATGGCCAGAGAAAGAGTCCCCATACCAGTTGATTTTCATCCAGGAAATGAATGGGAACGTCTGCTCGTATTCTACTAGATTTGTAACCGTTGTTGAACATGTTGAATGAGAAAGAAATATATAATTTATGACGCATTCATATCTTGCTATGTTTGAAACCTAAAACGATGTAGAACGAATCACAGAAGGAGGTATGACTATGAACCATTAGACAAGTTAGATGCTTACTAGTGCGCGAGACGTTACTTGGTGGTTTCACATATTCAGAGAACTGTTCGAAAGAATATAAACATGATAAAGGAACATAAACAGTTATAAACTTAAGGAACAAAGAAGATAGCACGGTTGTATACGTTATGAGTAATTTACTTTCACATTTCAGAATAGTTGGTACTTTTTCATCATGTTTATACTAAAAGTAACATATTACTGATACTGTCGTAGTAGGCATACAAAAGAGCGCGGCAATGCTTTTCCACTCATATTCGTAACATTCTGATCGTATCACAGTAAATACAGTGAATACAAGCCCTTGACCTAAGCTAAGTCGATATAGTTCAACGTCTGCAATGCTGGCTCAGAATTGACACAACATTGGCAGAAAGTATCGTGTTTATAGCTGGGATATTTGTAGTAGGTTGTATTAAACTAGTTTTATCATGTTTATGTACATGTCAGCATTAGAAACATGATAAAGTAACCACATAGCAACAGAGCAAGCGGATAATTAAAAAATCAGAAAAATTACTCTCGTTTCTTACCAGGTTACAGCTTATAAAATTTAAACTGTTATATTCCAGCAAACACAAAACATTTCTACAACGTCGGCCCAACGCCGTCAACGTTGGTCTTACATTTCACAAATGCTATACAAATGTTTGGTGTTTACTGGGTATATAATTATTATAATAATCATGTAGCTTGGCCCAAATATACTACAACACACCCTTGCTAAGCTTGGCCGTTATACATGTAGCGCATAGCCTTCATGCTGCACCACATCAATACTTGAACATGTTCATTGAAGATTTAGCTATCTAAGTCTGTCTAGAGTACTCATCCTTAGTGACGGTTGACCAGCCAAGCAAGCAGGTCGATCAATATTATTGGCAGGTGGCCACTTTACCAGCTCTCTTGTACTTATATCACTATAGGTAGTAGTAGACATATACCTAACTAGCCACAGGCGAGGGGGTATAGCTCAGTGGCAGAGCATTCGACTGCAGATCGAGAGGTCCCCGGTTCAACTCCGGGTGCCCCCTGTTTTATTTATTTTTCCAATAAAAAATATATATTTTGACATTACGTTTCATAATATTTTTATACAAAACGTATATTATATAAACATATTATATAAAAGGCAAACTAAAGAGAAATTGCTAAATAATGTTTAGACAATTTCCCAATCACACAGTATTATTTTTTAACTTGATAATTATATTTATAGTGAACATCATATGGACAATTCTAACACAAATTATTATGGAACTTCTTTTCATACAATAAATTATTCCATGCAGCCAAAGAAGCAAAAATCATCATTTTGATTTTGGCTCCTTGATATGTCCATAATGTCAACATGTCCACAGACTAGAGTTGGGTAAGTTTTGAAATGTTGTGTTGAGCATTTACCAGTTAAGCGAGAAATAAAGACGAAATTTAATTTCAGACATGCATTTGCAAAATCATTTCCGAACGGTACACTTGCTACGTTGCCACAGCAACCCAAATTGATTATACAGTTATATGGACATATTATATTCACATATTATGGACAGCCAAAATAAAAATTATGACAAAAATAAAGATGGCAGACATGACCAGGATTATTATACAGTTAGATAATTAAAACCGGCATTATAAGTATCTTCAACACCGATTATATCGAACTGTATATTTGAAGACATAAAGGTGAGAAAGTTCTAATGTGAAAATTGAAGATGACCGCCATGCTCTGTATATTTTTCAAACTTTCTGAAAAATTGACGCGGTCTATGAATAAAGGGGAGCCTTACTATGCCTTACGATGCTGGGCTAATGTTGGCCCACCGTCTACGAGGCCGACCCAGCATTAGCCCAGTATTGGGTTGCCGTGTTGTGTTTGGCGCCACGCTGAATGTGGGCAAGCGTCACAAACGGCGGACCAACAATAACCCAGCTTTGGTTCAAAGCATCGTGCCCTGTACTACTAGCATGCAGGTACCGGCAGCATGAAGTACTGACTAGGACTGAATGGATACTGGCCAGCACCGATGACGCTGGCCCAACATTTAACAGACATTGAGTCAGTGTCGGCTTGTAATCGCCGCGAGCAGTATTAAGCATTACGCAAGCAAGACGAGCTGGTATTCCCAGCAAACACATTTGTATAACATTTGTACAACGTCGGCCCAACGTTTTCGACGTTGGACAACATTGTACAAATGTTATACAAATGTTTTGTGTCTACTGGGTTGAACGCAGCCCAGAAAACACGAAGCGTTGAACCAGTGCTGGTTTGATGCTGTGCCAGCGTCGCAGACGGTGCGTCAGTATTGGATCAGCATTGGGTCAACGTCGTGTTTGAGTGTTGACAAGTGTTTCGCACCAAAACGGAAAAATAAATTCCGCTTGATACATAGTCTCTACTGTCGACAGTAGCCATTTAATAACATTAACTACAAAAGCCATTGACACTACATCTATTAGGTATCAACCTTTATGGTTATGGTGCTGGTACTAGACCCTTCTAGTTATACCTTGAAAATCTGATTAATGAAATACATATAACTTAGTTTGCTCTCCACTACTGTTGTCATGGCAAGAGTATTTTATCTATGTCCGGATATCTACAAATACCTAGCTATACAGATCTACACGTTGTGATAGCTGAAGCTGTATACTATACACATGATACACTACATGTTCCTTTTTATCGTTGTTTTTAAATTTCAATTAATTGTAAAGAATAACGTTAAGGCTGTACTGGATATTCGGTTTACAATGTGACGTTATGAAGTTATAAAATATTTCCAAGCCGAGGAAATTGATCTTAGTCAGGTTTTCTTCTGGACAGTGAACTATGATTAAAAAAAAAGATCGAGTCAGAAGAATTATCCGCCGATACTGTTACACATTTATCCCCTGGCCATGGGACCTGTTCATTTATATGTGACATTTGAAGTGCCTTTTGCAGGGACATCCGGAGGTTGAGAAATGATAAAGATTATATTTCACTGAAAATATCGATCAATCAATAATAAAACTTCTATAGCGCCTATGTCCTCAGCGAGTCGAGCCCAGAGGCGCACAAATCAATAGCATGACCATGTGTCATAATCAAGGCCAAAGCAGGTTCGTCAACAGGGAGCCGGGCTATCGAGGGTGGGAAAGCCAGAGCAGGACTGGTGGGATTTAATTATTTTTCGGAATGTCAAAATTGTTTGGGCATTACGCAGGGCGTTCCATAAGGATCGGCCAGATATAGAGAAAGCTTTTGACCCAGTCTTGGTTTTTATATGGGAACAACAAATCGATTTGAATTTGAGGAACGCAGATTTTTTGAGCATTTCGGCAAAACAAGTAAGTCAGCCAGATATGCAGTTTGGTTGTATTTTATGGATCGAAAAATCTTTGTACATATTTTAAAATGAACATGATGAATGGAAAATTGACAGGAAACATGTATTATTTTCAAATAGGAACGGAACTACTAAAATGAGGTTACCCCTTGGTTACCACTCACTTGGAACCCATTGTAACCTAGAGATATACTCTTCTGTCATGTTGTGAAACTGTGAGTTATTTATTTCTTTAAAGTTTTAAATCTTGACTTCGGAGTCTTCCTCAATGGAGTATCAGGCGAAGGGATACAATAATCTAACTTGCTACTGACCAGTGCCACTGCAATTTGTTTGACAAGAGCTACGGAGCTAAGACTTCATATATTTCACCAAGAAGGAATTAAACCCCTAGCTGTGACAGCCGGCAGCTATAGTAAAGCACATTCTTATCCTAAATTTAATTGTAATGACCTTGAGTCCAGGTCAAATTTTCCTGTAAACCGCGTTAATCTACATTCCTATTATGTTTATGAAACCCCAATTTATATTATCTTCAATTGAGAGTTGTCGTAAAATGCACATGTGGGCCTACATTCTATGCGTCATAAACCAGGTGATAAACAACCTTGAAAAGTGATTGCAAAGAGCTCCATGACTCGATGACCAATGGCCTTTAACCCTTTAACCGCCAAATTATTTAATTTCAATTTTCACCCACTTGAAGTTGTGGATCGCGTCAACTTCAAGTGAGTGAAAATTATTCAGATTTGACAAAATGGAGGTCAACTGTTTTCAAATATTGCAGATTGATGTCACATTTTATCTTCAACATGTTTAAAAGGTGGTACTTAATGTGCTAATAAAAAATGAAAACCCGAACATATGCGACACCGGCGGTTAAAGGGTTAACCTTGTTAACATACAGTTTTTTGTGAACCAATACATAATATTAGCAGTGATTACAAACCATTTTTCAAATTAAATTTTCCAACTGGTCATGGTCTGTATCGGCGGAAAAGAATATGGTGTGAGCCTTCACGCTAACTCCCCTTTTTTTGGTATGCATTTTATAATAACGAAAACTGAATTACATGAACGAAGGCAGTATTTTAACATACTGGATTTATATCAACACATTACCAGCTAACTGATATCTTATTGCTATTATATCCGTCATCATGATTATTGCTCGCTCGTTCTAATGCAAACAGAGCTTCACAGTGATCACCCTCAAGATGACATTGACATGTGGGTGAAGCTGACAAAGATTATAAAGCAAACTATGATACATTGACATGTGAAAACCATGCTTACCACTACCACTCACTACACCCAGTGTACATGATGCATATATCCCAAAACAGATTATCCAGCACAGCAAATTCACATCCATCACGGATTCTGATATATTCTCCAAGGCATGTCACTGATCAGTCCATAAATATAGGACAACGACCAGATCATGTGAACATTGTTTATATATATATTGGGAATGGTATGTGCCTGTCACCGTGTGTTTGCGTGACCTAATTACCCATAGTATGTACTGTTATGACCGGCCCGTATAGTACAGGTACACACAACCATATAGAGAAGCCAGGTACATCACATCCTGTCACAGTCCAGTGACCAAAGTAGACCACATAATATGCTCGGGGTATTTTTATTTCTATACAACCGTGGGGCGTAATATAAATGTTCCTGTGGGACTATATAGCACCCTATTATATGTTTTAAACGTCTCAAACACATGTTGGGTTAATGTTAGCCCACCGTCTTCTGCATTGGCCCAACATTAACCCAACATATTCATCTCACTGGTATCTCGTGTTTGCTATATGAATACAAGTATCCCTTGTTTCCGTTGTATAGAATTCGCCAGTTCATAAAGATATAATGATATAGTTGGCTGCATATATGTTTAGACCCTGAAAAAATTGCCACAAAGGGTTTCTCAACGGTTTATTGTAGTATAAGGTGTGCTTAATAACACATTAAAAATGTACCAAAATCTAACCATGCAAAAAGTATTATTTTCAAGATGGCGTCCAAGATGGCCTCCAAATCCTTAAAATTCGCCCAGTAATCATCGGAAATGTATGGTGGCTGATTCGTCGCACCTCGTATCCGCGTTCCCTCGTATTCTCGCGTTCTGGGCGAGCATGCGAGTTTGCGAGAATAATCAGCGAGAACGTGAAAAATAAGCGGATGCGAGAATACGAGAACGCGAGTTTGCGGGAATAAATCGCGAGAACACAATAAAGACGAGGACCCGAGTTTGCGAGAAGGCGAGGACACGAATACACGAAGACAAGAATACATCGCAAGAACATGAAAAAGACGAGTATGCGAGAACGCGAAAACGCGAGGACGTGAACAAAGCAAAAAAGCGAGAAATTAAGCACGAGTCTGCGAGATACACCGCGCAGTTGGAAACGTTAAAGCGCGTATTTTTTGTCCCCTCGCGACGAAAAAAGTTGCAACAAAGATGGACGCAAGAAGAAGACATCATATTAGGTTAACATTTATGGAGGGTTTTTAGCAATAGTCAGGGCTTAACTCTTGTCCTGCTATGGGCGTCAGCCAGGTCCCGTCTTAAGGGATTAACCCTTGTCCTGCTAAGGCCGCCAACTATATCCCGTCTCAACGACTAACCCTTGTCCTGCAAGGGCTGCCAATCATATCCCGTATCAAGGCCTAACCCTTGTCCTGCTAGGGCCGCTGACCACATCCCGTCTCAACGGCTAACCCTTGCCCTGCTAGGGCCGCCAACCATATCCCGTCAAAAGGGCTTAACCCTTGTCCTGCTATGGCCGCCTACCATATCCCGTCTCTAGGGATTAACCCTTGTCCTGCTATGACGGCCAACCGTATCCCGTCTCAAGGGCTTAACCCTTGTCCTGCTAGGAATATGACAACTTTGTTTTGTACCGGGAAGTGCTTGAAACTGAAAAACAAAATGGCCGCCAACCCTTTTCCGTCTCAAGGGCTTAACCCTTGTCCTGCTAGGGCCGCCCACCATATCCCATCTCAAGGGATTAACCCTTGTCCTGCTAGGGCCGCTGACCACATCCCGTCTCAACGGCTAACTCTTGACCTGCCAGGGCCGCCAACCATATACCGTCAAAAGGGTTTAACCCTTGTCCTGCTATGGCCGCCAACCATATCCCGTCTCAAGGGCTTAACCCTTGTCCTGCTAGGGCCGCCCACCATATCTCGTCTCAAGGGATTAACCCTTGCCCTGCTAGGGCCGCGCGCCAACCATATCCCGTCTCAACGACTAACCCTTGTCCTGCAAAGGCTGCCAACCATATCTGTCTCAACGGCTAACCCTTGCCCTGCTAGGGCCGCTGACCACATCCCGTCTCAACGGCTGACTCTTGCCCTGCTAGGGCCGCCAACCATATCCCGTCTCAAGGGCTTAACCCTTGTCCTGCTAGGGGGATAACAATTTTGTATTGTACCGGAAAGTGTTTAGAATGAAAAACAAAATGACCGGCAAATTCACTATGAGATGTGCTATTATTCCATATAGGCCTATTCCAAACCCCTATCGTCAATAACACTGTCTTGTATACATCTATATTTTCAAGGTGGTAATCTGTCCAAAAGCAATCCATTGTGTTTATTTAAAGATTAATCATTTGGGGTTATTTTACTATTAGTAATTGCAAAAATGACAAGTGTCATTAGCGAAAATCAAGCTTTCGTTGGATCTCATCAAATATTCACGCTATTGTTATAATTATCATGTTCTAACTATGTTTTCATATAGTCAGTAATATATTTAGTAATAATTTTACTATGATTTTATGGATATTTTGTAGCATATTGCACCATGTTATGAAAAAAATACCATAATATTTAATTTATAATCAGTGTTGACGGCTCAAATTTCTAGATTAAATAGAAACATTAGACCAATTGCATGCTCAAACAAACTAGAAAACTGTTTGGGCGATAGGAGTCATATGTTGCTTTGACACGGACATCAATCGGCATGCGGCGCAAAAAACAAACAAACTTGGCGGTAGGGGTTTCACCCGTAGGAGGCATTGACATTGACAAATGCATAAACATTAAACCGCTTTCAATATATTCAATGTTGACCCACAGTCTTCGACGCTGGCCCAACATTGAAACAGCATTGGGTGATTGTCCCGTGTTTTCTGGGACTGTGTCATTGCTATGCGGGTGACGCTTTCACCCCCCGTCGCCAGAAAGGCCACTTTCCAGATAACTCAATTCATAATATTATATTATTGAAAAAGGGGTATATTCTGGGAGGGAGGGGTAAATTCTGGGAGGGTCGCATATAGTTGTTGAAAAAAGGGGAATATATTCTGGGAGGCAGGGGTATATTCTGGGAGGAACGCACATATAAATTTGTTAAAAAGGGGGTATATTCTAAGAGGAAGGGTAGATTATGGGATCCGGAGACAGTCGCATAAAATTATCGTGACAAAAGTGATACAAGCATCAAATTTGGCATGGACAACCGTTTTCATAGAACATCCACATATGAACTCTCAAGAGTTTGTTAAGCTGAAGAAAAAATGGCCCAAGTCAATTTTTGACATTTTGCGTAAAACGTGGAAAACTATACAATGTAGAACAGCAGATGTAGAATTACATTATTGCCATCCTGGCATGGAAAACTCATTTTCGATGAAATATGACTTTGGCCACTTTATCGTTAGTTTGTCGAAATGCCGATAAATGGAAAAAGCGCCCCCTAGCGGGTAATTTTTATTTTTCAGCGTGGCCCAAGTGTTCGTAGGACATCTATGCCAAATTTTGTACTTGTATCACTTCTGTCACGATCCGATGAAAATTGGGTTCTAATACACTGGACTATTAAAGGGACTAGCCCAGGTCTAAAATCATCAAAAAATCGGTGATTTTATTTTGGCTTCTTAATATGACCATATGATGTAAACATGTCCATAGACTAGAACTGCAAAAGTTTTTAATTTTTGTACGTCGCATTCACCAGTTAGGCTAGATATAGAGACGAAATTTCCGTATTTCCTATTTTTGACATGGTTGTCAATAATTAGAAATCAGGAAGTTCGTCTCCATATCCAGCCTAACTGGTGAATGCGCAGTACAAAAATTAAAAGCTATTGCAGTTCTAGTCTATGGACATGTTTACATCATATGGTCATATTAAGAAGCCAAAATAAAATCACCGATTTTTTGATGATTTTAGACCTGGGCTAGTCCCTTTAAGCTTAATACAATATTTCGGTGCGAGAATAATTGAAAAGTATGTTTTATTTCTTTCTGTAATCCACCAGGAATTCACATTCTCAGATTTAGCAGTTTCAAAAACTTTCACAATAATTATTTGATTATGTTACTCTGATGGAGAAATATGTTTATCTCTACTTAATTGCTGATTGATATAGTTTGGTATGTGGAAAAGGGGTTATCCGGTATCTGGCAATTCCTAAAACACATTTAGTGTTTTGAAACACATGTAGGCCTATCAAGCATCATTTAAATGTGGTGTATTAAAACACCTAACGTATGTGCGCAACTCAATTTTAAGTTTCTTGAAACACATGTTGGTGTTTTGAAACATATATCTATCAACATCAAAATGTGGGATATCAAAAAACTTAACGCATCTGTTTAACCCCATTTTACGTTTTTTGAAACACAGTTTGGTGTTTTGAAAGACGAACCAAGCAAAATCCGAATTTCGTGTATCGAAACACCTAAAGCATGTGTGTAACTCTATTTCAAGTGTTTTGAAACTTTTTTTTTTTTACAGTGTATAGCCCTCTAAAGCACGACGGTTGTTTGTATCAAATTATAATTATAGAAATATCTAAAAGTTAGAAATTAATTTACAAATGGCATTAAAGTGTTCAACTATATTTTGTTTTTAGCGTTACTGCTGTATGTAGTAACATAACATTACACTTCATTCCGTCACGACAATATACATCTTTATAATTAATATATATGAGCCAAAAAATGATTACTGTTTTTACAAAACCTGTACTGAAAAAATGTAGAATAATAAAAATTTTGGTGAAAAATTAAATTGCTTCTCTAAATTCACTGAGAGAGTAGAACGTTCAATTTGAATAAATCAACGAGAAAGTGCATGTCGAAAATATATAGGCCTACTAATACTTTCTACAGCAAAAATGACGATGGCGATGCTATACTAAAAACCTATGAAACGCAAGGCATAGTCGGTATTTGAGGAAAAACGTCATTCCGTCACAGTGGAGTGCATGTGAAACAAACTGCACCACTGCAGAGTTCCATACGGCTGATTCTAGAGGCAATGGTGATAGATATATCATTCAAATGTAAATATAATATGTCATATTGCTACGCATAATGGCCCAAGTTTATTGTCGTGCAAAGTGAAATGGCAGTATTTGCTCATTCACTCCCAAATGAAATGAATCGGGCTTTAGGCCACTTTTGTGCACATACAGGTAAATTGGGCCAGGAGAACCTCCTGAGGAGGATGAGATGAGTGAGATAACACTGCCCTCCAGACATATGATTCGAATTTCAAACCCTGGAGGTCTGAGGCCGAGCACGCTACCTCTCGGTCACGGAGGCTCCCCACAATACTGTGTAAAGCTTGAGTTTTACGAGTGGATGGGAAGAAACATTTTTGTTTCTTTCAAGCCGCCGAGACCGGGAAACGAACCCCGAACTCTAGCGTGAAAAGCAGCGGTGCTAACCACTACTACACTGGGGACCCCCGCCCTCATTTACTCCCAAGTGAGCTTTCAGAGGAGTAGGTCTATACTACAAACCACGCCCACTCTGTTATTTGGATAGGTCCTATTATATTACAATCAGTTTATTCTGATGCATCCACTAGCAACAAGCAACTAACTTTGCACAAAACTGGCTAGCTCAATGTTGGACAAATGCTGGAAACGTTGGCCCAATATTGAGCAATTGCTGGGTGGATATTTCGGGCCGTCTAAGACCGCTGTTACGCTGTGGTGAGACGGTTTATATGTCAGAGTTTATGTAGTTCTGTATATAAACCTACTGTGACGTCAGAATTTTCGGTTGTGGTAGAGATTTGATTGACAGTACTTTTAATGTCCCTAAACCAATCATCATCACCGCTGACTGACGTGATTGGTTGAAATATCTCGCATTGTCTCTCGACATCAACGTGAAAACACCAGAGATATTTCTCATCCAATCACTATCAAGCTAATTAGGTTTACTTTGAATGTTGTATCACTGTCCGCGACACTGGCTTAACAGTACTGTATTCCTCATTGAAAGCTGAGCATGATGGGATCAAATTCACATCATAGGGCCTTACTACAGTTTATAATCGAGATGCAAGCGTGATTCAGCGAATATGATTATTCATTTATCGATTTAACACCATTTCTTCTCTGGATAAAAATTCGGATATAGATCAAAACTGAGATACTTATCTCTGATTCCGATGCCGGATGTTTTTCATCGTGGTTGTGCGTTACATCGATATAAACGTTTTCAAAAGCATGGAGTGTGCAGTATTGTTTATTATATTCATCATTTCTTCTGTCGCGATATTGCCATGATATATCATATCATGATCATACGTACAAAGCGACGTAATGCAATAGTCACTCACTCATAATGAACATTTCCCTTCAGAAAAGTTTTCTCCTGACAATAGCCTGTTCCAGATAATTATATTTTACACATTCCAGGATGCTAAATTTGAACCCTGGTGATTTGAGATCGTATTTGCAATGCTGTGTAGGCCGCTTTCCAACAGGGGTTAGTGGTGGCCGGAAAGAGGCATGACTGGTGTAGAAATTGACGCTGTTGTTGATGGTGTTTTAATATGGGTGCCAGTCACTTCGACACAAACAATTTCGACACAGTGCCATTTCGACACAGAAACGTGTTTTTGTCCAAAAATGTAGGAGTCATTTCGACACAGGTTTGGACGTTTCGACGCACTTTTTGAAAATGTCATTTTTGTGTTTCCATCGAGGCTGACATTCCGTGGACTTTGTCTTAGTTGATTTTAAAATTTTACAAACCCATCTAATTTGCATAAATTTGCATAAATTAACATAAATTAACATATTTAAAGCCACTAATCTTTAAAAATGCTCTATCTTTTCAAGCAAGTAAATCACAGAGGTGTTTCGGGTGTCTATACCCATGTTTTTCACCTCATGGAAGTCGTTTCACTACATTTTGGGGACCACATAACAACCTAATTTGCATAAATTAACATAAATTAACATAGTTGAAGCAAAAAAATATATAAAATGTTCTAACTTTTCAACCAAGTCACTCACAGAGGTGTTCTTGGTGTCGATACTCAGGTTTTTCACCCCATGGAAGTCGTTTAACTAACTTTTGAAGACCACAGGTCAACCTAATTTGCATAAATTAACATAAAATAACATATTTCATCCCGAAAAACTATAAAATGCTCTAACTTTTCAACCAAGTAACACACAGAGGTGTTTTTGGTGTCTACACTAAGGTTTTTCACCCCATGGAAGTCGTTTCACTATTTTTTGAAAACCACAGGACAACCTAATTTGCATAAATTAACATAAATTAACATATTTTAGGCAAAAAAACTACAAAATGCTCTAACTTTTCAACCAAGTCACCCGAAGAGGTGTTTTTGGTGTCTACACTAAGGTTTTCCACCCCACGAAAGTCGTTTCACTAACTTTTGAAGACCACAGGACAACCTAATTTGCATAAATTAACATAAATTAACATATTTTAAGCCAAAAAATATAAAATCCTCTAACTTTACAACCAAGTCACCCACCGAGGTGTTTTTGGTGTCTACACTAAGGGTTTTCACCCCATGGAAGTCGTTTCACTATTTTTTAAAGACCACAGGACAACCTAATTTGCATAAATTAACATAAATTAACATATTTTAAGCAAAAAAACTATAAAATGCTCTAACTTTTCAACCAAGACACCCACAGAGGTGTTTTTGGTGTCTACACTAAGGGTTGTCACCCCATGGAAGTCGTTTACTAACTTTTGAAGACCACAGGACAACCTATTTTGCATAAATTAACATAAATTAACATATTTTAAGCCAAAAAATATAAAATCCTCTAACTTTACAACCAAGTCTCCCACCGAGGTGTTTTCGGTGTCTATACTAAGGTTTTTCACCCCGAGGAAGTCGTTTCACTAACTTTTGAAGACCACAGGACAACCCAATTTGCATAAATTAACATAAAATAACATATTTTAAGCAAATGTCAGGCAATAATATCCATGCATAGGCCTACTATAATATAATTAATTTTATATAACTTATTTGTGTAGCTTATCAAGTGCTTGTTTGACACTCACAGTCATGCTGATTGTAGACCGATGACATGGATGACAGAATGTGTCTGCTGAAGATCAAGGGGACAATTGTTTTACCTAAGACCTGACACAAACAATTGAGGTGTACATTATTGAATAACTGTCTTACGTTTTCTCTTTTCTTTCAAACGTTGCACAATCGATTGCACAGGTATTGCTTATAATAGAAGTTTATGATTACATGTCATAGGATTATGTGGGAAAGTGCTGAGATATACGTAGGGTGAAGTATAATTGGGTCCTTTAGTTAGACTACAGGCATGGCAAGCTGTTGTGCACATAAATGTATTGACCTAATTAAAATAAATTAAGCCTGTCCAGGGCAGACCATCTAGGCCAACAGCCTTAGCCCTATTCTGTGAAACTCAATGACCTCGACCTCTTTTGTTTTCACCGAGCTAGCTAATACAATGAAGTACGGGGGCGGGTTCTTATATAACCTTGTTTTCACGGAGTGACGTCACTGCGTTTCACAGAATGAAGTATGAGGGAGGGGGTGTTATACAACCTTGTTTTTTCCCGAGTGACGTCACTGCGTCTCACAGAATTGTACTGGCCTTACATAATGTTAATTTATGCAATTTAGGTTGGTATGTTTTCCTCAAAAGTTAGTGAAACGACTTCCACAGGGTGAAAACCCTGAGTATAGACACCAAAAACACATCGGTGGGTGACTTGGTTGAAAAGTTAGATGATTTTATATTTTTGGCTTAAAATATGTGAATTTTTTTTAATTTATGCAAATTAGGTTGACCTGTGGTCTTTAAAAGTTAGTGAAACGACTTCCCTGAGGTAAAAACCATGAGTATAACGTTAGACACAAAAAACACCTCGGTGTGTGACTTGGTTAAAAAGTTAGAGCATTTTATAGTTTTTTGGCTTAAAATATGTTAATTTATGCAAATTAGGTTGTCCTGTGGTCTTCAAAAATTTAGTGAAACGACTTCCATGGGATGAAAAACCTTAGTATAATCACCAAAAACACCTCTGTAGGTGACTTGGTTGAAAAGTTGGAGCATTTTATATTTTTTGCTTAAAATATGGTAATTTATGTTAATTTATGCAAATTAGGTTGACCTGTGGTCTTCAAAAATTAGTGAAACGACTTCCATGGGGTGAAATATCTTAGTATTTACACCAAAAACACCTCGGAGGGTGACTTGGTTGAAAAGTTAGAGCATTTTAAAATTGTTGGCTTAAGATATGTTAATTTATGTTAATTTATGCAAATTAGGTTGTCCTGTGGTCTTTAAACGTTAGTGAAACGACTTCCATGGGGTGAAAAACCTGGGTGTAGACACAAAAAACACCGTTATTGGTGATTTTGTCGAAAAGTTAGAGGATTTTATATTTTTCCGGTTTGAATTATGTTAATTTATGTTAATTTTACAAATGAGGTTGCTCTGAGGTCTTCAAAAGTTAGTGGAACGACTTCCATGGGCTGAAAAACCTTATTATAGACACCGAAAACACCTCGGTGGGTGACTTGGTTGAAAAGTTAGATGATTTTATATTTTTCGGCTTAAAATATGTTAATTTATGTTAATTTATGCAAATAAGGTTGTCCTGTGGTCTTCAAAAGTTAGTGAAACGACTTCCATGGGGTGAAAAACCTTAGTATAGACACCAAAAACACCTCGGTGGCTGACTTGGTTGAAAAGTTAGAGCATTATTTATTTTTTTGCTTAAAATATGTTAATCTATGTTAATTTATGCAAATTAGGTTGTCCTGTGGTATTTAAAAATTAGTGAAACGACTTCCATGGGGTGAAAAACCTGGGTGTAGACACCAAAAACACCGCTATTGGTGATTTTGTCGAAAAGTTGGAGCATTTTATATTTTTTCGGCTTGAATTATGTTAATTTATGTTAATTTATGCAAATGAGGTTACTCTGATGTCTTCAAAACTTGGTGAAACGACTTCCATGGGGTGAAAAACCTGGGTATAGACACCAAAAACACCTATGTGAGTGATTTTGGCGAGAAGTTAGAACATTTTGTATGCTTTTGACCTGGCATATGCGCATTTTTAGCGATAATTATGTTAATTTATGCTAATTTATGCAAATTAGATAAATTTATGGAATTTTTAAATCAACTAAGACAAAGTCCATGTAATGAAGCCCCATAAATAAACACAAATATGCATTTGTGAGAAAGTGTGTCGAAACGTCCAAAGCTGTGTCGAAATGACTCGCTTTTTGGAGTGTTTCTGTGTCGAAGTGTCTCTTCTGTGTCGAAATGGCACTGTGTCGAAATTGCACTGTGTCGAAATGACTGGCATCCTTTAATATTGCTCCACCGTCTGTTGGGTTAAGCCTTTGAGACGGGGTATGGTTGGCGGCCCTAGCAGGACAAAGGTTATACCCCTGAGACGAGATATGGTTAGCGGCCCTAGCAGGACAAGGGTTAAACCCTAGAGACATGATATGTTTGGCGGAACTAGCAGGACAAAGGTTAAGCCCTTGAGACGGGATATGGTTAGCGGCCCTAGCAGGACAAGGGTTAAGACCTTGAGACGGGATATGGTTGGCGGCCTTAGCAGAACAAGGGTTAAGCCCTTGAGATGGGATATGGTTAGCGGCCCTAGCAGGACAAGGGTTAAGACCTTGAGACGGGATATGGTTAGCGGCCTTAGCAGGACAAGGGTTAGGCCCTTGAAACGGTATCTGGTTGGCGGCCGTAACAGGACAAGGGTTAGGCTAACCCTTGAAACGGGATCCGGTTGGCGGTTGTAGCAGGACAAGCCCCTGAGACGGGACGTGGTTGGCGGCCATAGCAGGACAAGGGTGTAAATATTGCTAAAAAAAACTCCATAAATGTTAACATATTAAGGACACAATGTCTGTTTGCACGGTCCATCTTTGTTTTAACTTAATTGATTGCGAGGGGACAACAAATACGCGCTTTCACGTTTCCAACTGCGCGGTGTATCTCGCAGACTCGTGCTTAATTTCTCGCTTTCTCGCTTTGTTCACGTCCTCGCGTTCTCGCGTTCTCGCATACTCGTCTTTTGCATGTTCTCGCAATGTATTCTCGTCTTTTTCATGTCATAGTCATCTCGCAAACTCGAGTTCTCGTCTTTATCGGGTTCTCGCGATTTATTCTCGCAAACTCGCGTTCTCGTATTCTCGCATACTCGTATTTTTCACGTGCTCGCTGATTATACTCGCAAACTCGCATTCTCGCCCAAAACACGAGAGTACGAGGGGACGCCGATACGAGCTGAGACGAATCAGCCACCATAGGAATGACTCATTTTGATGCATTGTCACTTGTTTTTGGTCTAATTTGGTACATAGGGTCCTTCACACACACCACACGGGCGAGGGCCCGAGGGTAGTGGTTAGCACCGCTGCCTTTCACGCCAGAGTTCGGGGCTCGGCTCCCGGTCTCGGCGGTTTCGAAGAAACAAAAATGTTTCATCCCCATCCACGTGTGAAAGTCAGTATTGTGGGGAGCCTCCGTGACCGAGAGGTAGCGTGCTCGGCCTCAGACCGCCAGGGCTCGAATTTCGAATCGTGTGTCTGGAGGAAAGTGTCATCTCATTCATCTCACCATCCTCAGGAGGTTCTCCTGGCCCAGTTTAGCCTATATGTGCACAAAGGTGGCCTAAAGCCCGATTCATTTCATTTCACACACACCACAGTCGAAATGTAAGTTATAAAATTCAAAATGGCGGACTAAAATGGCCGTCAAACTGCAAATATCAAAGGAAATAATAAGAATCATTCCTTACATCATTTCTTATCTACTATATTACTGCAGGAGCTAGCTCAGGTTGAGTAGAACTGTCGAAGTCCATTTGGCTTGACTTTAAAATTTGATTATATACTGCCTGGACATAAGAAACGGCAGATTGACCTTAATATGTAGTCAAAAGTCACAAAAATATATCAAAATTAAATCTTGTTTATATAGTCAGATGTATACTCAAATTATCGGAAATTTAAAACTGATTACTAATATATATACCTTATATTGCCAAAAAATGATATAAACAAAACATAGCGCAAATATATGGCGTCCAAGGTCACAACAAATAGCAATTTAGTACTGATTACTAGTATACATACCTTATTTGGTCGGAAAATGATATAAACAAAATATAACGCAAATTTATTGGGTCGAAGGTAAAAAAAGGTAAAGGTTAATAATCTGATATCAAGTATGTCATTACATTTTTATCCCCTGGTCACTGGACCTGTTCATTCGTGTGCAATCTCAACCCCATGTAGAGCATACAGTCCTGCAGCCATTTCGGCGCATTGAACACAACATCGAAACAATGTCACAATATTGACAGGGGAGAAATATGACATTTAACTGAAGATCACCAAGCGGGATACGAAACCGCACGGCAGGCAGCTATGATACATAACTCCTTGTTTTTCAATTAAAATAGTGCTATTTTTTGCACATTTTTGGTGTTAAAGGGCGATGAAAATACTTTAAAGGCGATGAGGAAGCTGTAAATGGAAATGGGGAAGTTCAAAGGGCGACACAGGGGCGGTAAACAGAAGGCAAAAAAGTGGTAAAAGGCGACAGATGGCAGTCAAAGGGTGACAGAAATATAAGCTTTAAAATATAACGGGGAGACGGTGACTCTTGAGCGTGGAGAGGCGACAAAATACATGTTAAAAAGCGTTAAAATGGCCACAGAGAGGCGACAAAACATGACTGAAAGATGTTAAATGGCGCTTGGGAAAACCTAAAGGGGAACAGAGAGTCATTAAAGGGCAAAGGGAAGAAAATATACGCTGGAGGGCGATCGAAAAACTTTAAAGTGCGACAGGGAGTACTATTATTTTTAATTATATCTAAATAAATTCCAAAATTGATATTTTCCTATAAATGCCAACATTTAACATTTGATCTTGTTATTGATCTCTAACTGAAAACAATACTCCCTAAACAGATTGTTTGTGTTAAAGCTATCCAAAAAAGTGATATTACTTAATAAATACATTGCCGGTGGACCTGAGTGTAGTTATTGGCACCAATCTCAGAAGCCATTTTGGGGTCCGTCTTTGGTCTTCAAAAATACTTCCTAGATTGTTGATAATGTTGAAGTTCAGGGCAGGGCATAAGGTCAAATAGCAACTTTGGCAATCTTTTAGACTGCCTGGACAATGATTTTCACACTGTTTGGAATAAGGTTAACAAGTATGTGTTGCAAACAATTATTGTTCTTTTCAAATTTACCTTAGCCTTTGGCTTCGATACATGAGGTCATGCACATATATCAAGCTAGTCAGACATATCAACATAGGCCTACATAAGAAATATTAATTTTCTCAAAATTCATTTTAGAGATGTTACAATTTGAGTTTTCCCTGCAAAATAGAAGTAAATTACAAACAGACGTGCTGAGAAAATACCGATTTCTGAAGACGGCGAGTGTTACCAGACCAGTGGGTGGTTAAGAATATAACAATATTGATTACTTATTAGTTTTGTTGTTTTTGTGCATAATTTGACGATAAATATGACCTCGGCCTTTGATCGTTACCCCAAATCGTGTTCTATGCCTAGTATCTCATAAATATATAAAAATAGACACCAAGATTAATAAATATGCCAAGGAGTTCCAGAGATATTTTAATTTTTAGTTACCTCCGCTCTATTTGGGCTAAATTAGGATGAACTGAACAGTAAGAGGTAACATTTCGAAAATGGGCCTCTAAGAGTGACTAATCGCCCCAGACGTGACATTTAGGTCCACTGGTTTCATATGCCCTAGATTATACTAGAAAACGATACAGGGTCGACAAAGTTATACACTTATGTAGGTAAACACGATGAAAAATAGAACTCAGGAATCAGGCAACATCAATCTTTTTTAGGTCTCAATCGGATTATTGGAAGCCTTGACCGCAAAATGAATGATGTCATAGCGGCCATTTCTAATAATGACGATCGTCAAAATTTTTGTAAAGCCGCTTCATAATCTCGAATTCAATAGCATTTGATTAGTGTGACCATAATTTGGAGAACGTTAAAACGTTGCAGCTCTGAGTCAAAATGGCTGCAATATTAATTTTCTGGCCGACATTGCTGTAATTTGAAAGGGATGGTTCTGGGTAGTAGTTATAATGTTATGTTTTACTATTTTTCCCAAAATTATAAAATAATCTTTATCCTAGTTTCTTGGCCCAATTATTCTATACATTTAATTGAATATTCCTGGAACCGACGAGCACATGTTTTAGAATGTGTTATGTATACAACTCACAGTTTTAAATAACGTGGTAAAACACATATGTAGCCTATATGTTGACTGTTTTGGCCGCTGTGAAATAGCTGACGTCAGCAGGATTAGTCATCAATAAGCTCTATACATTAAATGCTCCACACTAATGCAGCAAATGTGTAGTTATAACCTATTTTGACACATTTTGTTTTTTAACACATCCAATACATCACATAGCTAATCTTTTTAATTTTTGGGTACGAAATAAAATTAACCTCACATAATCCAAAGTTACACTGTTCACCAGGATCATTTGATAGTGTGCCTACATACATTTTCCCATCTGTAAAAGATGTTAAATGTGATTTTGAATAACTTCTATTTGTTATGAATTAGAAAAATGAATTATGAAAAAGATATAATAGTAAAACTTTTGAACCAATTAATTTAGGGTGTTTTTTGGTGTAAATATTTTGCAATGTCTGTCAGGATAAGATGTATTGGTATTGAATTGAAATGGCAGGATAATTATATATGCAATAAAATCAAATGATATGGCTTTATCATGTCTATGGTTAATTGACTAAGCATCATAATGTCATAATATGGTACTTTATTTGCATTGTATGGCATTGTAATGTCACACATAACATTATAATGTGCAAATATGTAATTATAATATAATATTATGGCATAATAGTGACAGGTTATGACCTTATAATGTCAGGATATTGTATTATAATCTTTATTACATATGTCATTGCAATATCAGCATGTATGTAGACCTAACTACAATTTCAGGATCTTCAAAACAGCTTAACGGCTGAATATAGCATGCTGAAACATCATCATGTCTGGGTATGGCGCTATGATGTCATGATATGGAAATATAATGGAAACATATTGGGATGTATTGTGAGGAAATGCCGCCGAAGCATTACATAAAGACAGGATATGTATGTCATTAAATTGTCCGGATGTGGTAATAAAATGTAAGGATTTGACACTTTAATATCAGGTTATCGACTAGCAGTGTTAAAGGGACTCAATCAGGCTAAAATCGTCAAAAAATCGTTAAAGGGCCAATAAAAGGCATTAAAGGCAACGAAAACGCGGTATAGGAGATGTAATGTAGCGTTTTAGGGTGACAAATAGGCGACGAGGAAGCGTTAAAAGCTGGAACAACGCTAGAGGGTAATGTGGATGAGTTGAAGGGTGAGGGAGTGCCGTTAAAGAGCAAAGTAAAGCTTCAAAGGACGACAGAGTGTCGATAAAACGTGACGAGGGGGCGTTAAAGTACTTATTCGACATACCACTATGTCGAGCATGCATGGAAATTTCTATGGTAGACACCAAAAATCATAAATCTTGTCGAAAATTATGTAAATTGATTGTTTAACCTTGCAAAAACGGGCGATCATCTTGAATTGTACCCACAATGTAATGTCTAAGGTACTTTCTTGACACAGAACTATGTAGGGCATAGGCCTATATCCGAAGTCCTGTGTTAGAAACCAAAATCTGCTTCTATTCTGTCGAATATGATATTAATTTATTGCTTGACCTAGCACAAAATTAATGACGTAGATCTCGGCATTTACACACAATGCAATGTATAAAGTACTTTTTGGTCACACCACTATATCGGGCATACAGAAAACCCTAAAAAAAATCATAAATCTGACTCTATTCTGTCGAAAATGAAAAAAAACATCTGCAAATGTTATGCTTCTGTCATCATTTCATGTGCCTGTATGTCGTCTAGATTACCAAGGTCATGGGGGTCATCTTGGATTTATGCATATTTCACTGTTTTCCCAAATGGTAAACACTGTCCAACATGCTAAAAATACTCTACAGACCCTTCTCGGTGTAATCAGCCAAAACAATACACTTCATTCATTTTCCTATAGAAAGCTTCAAAGTTAAAATCAATTAACAGAGATATCTATTTCGCTTTTAATTCAAATAGTCATCAATTAGAGGCATGTGGGAAGTTATGTATTGGTGTTTATTATTATTCCTATTGGCAGGAATATAGTTATTGATGTCGTAAAACCCATTTCAGGCAATTTTCATTTAATTATATTTTATAAATAAACTTTTGTAATTTAGAAATATCACAAATGTCACAAATATTTTATAATATTTCAGTTGCCATTTTCATGTATCAAAAGTAAACTGATCCAAGTCAAAAAGTCTCTAGATATCAACTGATGGACTTCGATCACTTTACCATAGAAGAAAAGTATCAATTTTAGAAGTAAATAATTATTATGTTTAGAAATTACATTAAAACAATCGAAGATCACTTTACCTCTGAGCCATTAATTTGTTAGTAGACACCTATATCACTGCCATACAAAGCCAAAAGGCTTGTAAAGTAAGCATATACTGCCTTTTGGTTTCGCCTTGCATAACAGACATTGGTCAGAAAAATAATATTTTCATTTTTTGAATGTTCCACGACAACTACAGTCACGTTATATAATCCTTTTTTATACGTTGATTACTCAGAGGGACATAGAATAATGTCATCATTTGCATTATTTTAATTGAAAAAAATCATTATAAATGTTTAGATGTTGTTTAGGGGTGATTTAGTGGTGATTTTCGTGAACAATTTTAAATCGCAAAAAATAAAATCAAGCCTTTGAATGAATAGCTGAGCTTATCACCACTTGGCATCAGATTCAGCATACTCGAAAATGGTTGACCACTTTGAAAAATACCTTTTGGAATGCTTCGTATCATGGATCACATATATGATGTATATATAGACCTTGCTGGCCTAATCCTAAAATCGTAAAATTCGAGCTGAACTTAGCACTCCTTGGCATTAGCTTCAGCATATTCGAAAATTGTTAAAAACATCGGAAAATTATTTTTTGGCACGCTTCGTACCTTGGGTCACATATGAAACAGGCATAATATGGACTTTGCACTGCCTCAGACACGTTGCTGGCCCATTGTTGTTGAGTGATTTTCGATCAAACATACCCTAAAATCGCAAAATTCTAGTTTTTTTGCATGAATGGCTGAATTTAGAACCGCTTGGCATTATATTCAGCATACTCAAAAAAAGTTTTAAAACATATAAAGCATGCATATATATGGGCCATTTATTGGATCAGATACCTTGCTGGCCCCTTCATCAGTGTTCTTGTCGAGTGATTTTCGAGGCAAATTTAAATCGTAAAATTAGAGGCTTTGCATATATAGTTGAACTTAGCACCGCTCGGCATTAGATTCGAAAATGGATAAAAATATCGAAAAATTAATTTGACACGCCTCATACGGTGGGTCACATATGAAGCAGGCATACATATGCCTTGTACTGGCTCATACCTTGCTGACCCTTTGTTATTGAGAGATTTTCGAGCGATTTTCGAAACCAATTTTAAATCGTAAAATTCGAGCCTTTGTATAAATAGTTGTACTTAGCACCGCTCGGCATTAGATTCAGCACATTCTAAAATGGCTAAAAACATGTACTGTGGGTCACATATGAAACAGACATATTATGGACTTTATTCCTCAGACACGTTGCTGGTCCCTTGTTGTTGAGCGATTTTCGATCAAACACACCCTTAAATCGCAAAATACGAGTTTTTTCATAGATACTTGAGCTTAGCATCGCTCGGCATTATATTAAGCATACTCGAAAATAGTTTAAAATATATAAAACAAGCATATATATGGGCCGTATATTGGATCAGACTCCTTGCTGGCCCCTTCATCAGTGTGCTTGTTGAGTGATATTTGATGCCAATTTTAAATCGTGAAATTCGAGCCTTTGCATAAATAGTTGATCTTAGCACCGCTCGGCATCAGATTCAGCATACTCAAAAATAGTTAAAAACATTAAAAAAATATTTTTAGCACGCCTCATACGGTGGGTCACATACAAAGCAGAATGTATGTGTCTTGTACTGGCTCATAACTTGCTGACACCTTTGTTTTTGAGAGATTTTCGAGCGATTTTCGGGACCAATTTTGAATCGTAAAATTCGAGCCTTTGCATAAGTAGTTGAGCTTGGCACCGCTCGGCATTGGATTCAGCATACTCGAAAATGGTTAAAAACACTGTAAACTCAATTTCGGCACGCTTCGTACCGTGGGTCACTTTTAAAGCACAATTTCTGAGATCACAAGCAGTCTACTATATGTTGCCTAACGCACATTTTTTAAAATAACGTATATTTCCATTAAACTTATAATTTTAAATGAATTGAAATTAAATTGAGTTCTCAGTTGACCTTTCTATGAATTCAATGATTTGTTTTGATCCACATTTTTGCTCGTGTAAACAATGTACTCAACACTTTGTATCACTCTGAAATCTCTACCATTTCTGTATTTCAATGATAGTTTCAATATAGATGAACATCAGTTATTATTTTGAATAAAAAACGCGAATTTTACGTATATATATGCTCATATTCAAGTGTAAACCGATATGGGTCAAGATTTTGATTTTTACAACAAAAAAACAGCATGTCTTCTTTTAAATTATTTTTGGCTATATAATTTAGCCTATTATATTTGTAATCAGCCTTAAATTTCAGAGAACTGAGTATACATATGACAATTATATACACAAGTTCTAATTTTTATTGATTTTTGTGACCTTTGACAGTATATTATATTTGTAGTATATTTTGTTTATTTCATTTTTTTAGCAATATAATGTATATATTAGTAATCGGTGTTTAATTTCCGACAATTTGAGTATAAATATGACTATACAACAACGATTTAATTTGTATTGATTTTTATGACCTTTGACCACATCTTGGGGTCAATTGACCATCTGCCATTTTTTGTGTCCTAACAGTATTATAATCAAATTTTACAGTCACGCCTAATGGACCTCGACAGTCCTACTCAGCCTTAGCTAGCTCCTGCAGTAATATTGTAGATAAGAAATGATGTATGGAATGATTCTTATTTATTCCTTTAATTTTCGCAGTTCGGCGGCCATTTTGATCCGCCATCTTGGATTTCAGAACTCAAATTTTGACTGTGGTGTGTGTGAAGTACATTATGTACCATATTAGACCCAAAACAAGTGACAATCCATCAAAATGAGTCATTGCGGATGCTTAATGAGCAAATAGTATAATTTTAGGAATCTGGCGGCCATCTTGGACGCCATCCTAAAAATAATACTTTTTGCATGGTCTTTTGATATGTTATTAAGCACACCTCATACTATAATAAACCGTTGAGAAACCTTTTGTGGTAATTTTTTCAGGGTAAGGTGGGTTTTTTCATATATGCAGCCCACTAATAGGTCTATCCTATCTCCATGTAGGCCTATCAGATATTTATATGTCCGTCCGAATATAGAAATTATTACGCATCTCGCTGTTGTCAATACCCCCCCCCCCCAAGAAAAACAAAAAACATAGCAATATGAATATCACAATAAATTTCAAAGGATTATCAACCTGCACATGTTAGGTTAGATTGTCAGACCGATAGGCCCATCATTTTAGGGTAAGTAACGCCATTGAATAGATACCGGGACCCCTATTCCTTTATTTTGCAAGAAGGCACAAGTGGTTTCTCCATTTGAAAGGGTCAAATTATCACCAGTCACTCATCGTGGGAACAAAAAACATTATTGATATGCTAAAAAATCCTCTATGTAGCTAATATATACCCTACTGGTGTGGTATACAACCAGACCAATTTGTGTTGTTGTTGTTGTTGTTGTTGTGATTAACAACACTTACAACGGTCTACTCCTCAGCTATAATAACCGAAGAATATTTTGATTTGCATTGCTATCCCTAACCCCTAAAGCACTCATGTCGACTACAGTAGAAATTCCGTGCTTTTACGAGCACCTGCATCTTGAAATATTGAAATATATTGAGACCTAAATTTCACAAATCACATAAATTTCCAGTTACTTGAAGATGTGTAAGCCTATCACGGCAGCGACACACAACTTCCAGTGACTTAAGATTTCAATTGAATAGCTCAGTGCTCTGGGGGTTAAATTAAAACATAATAAATCCATGTTGAAATCGTACCGGTGCAATTCAAATAGCTAAACATAATTTGCATCGCCCATTCTTTGTGACGCCTAGGAAAGATAGAGGCGTGATTTTAAACAAACCTACCAATTTAAAAAAAAAACAAGTTGTAGTTGGCTTCCAAATTAATTGCTATTTATTCGTATTTCAGATAAAAACTGCATTTTATGCTAAATAATAAAAAAGCTACATTGAAAATAATGTGATTGGAACTTATAGTAGACATTGCCATCTCTGTCCTATCAGGTACGCATTTACACCTGAAGTACATGAGGCAGAAGTACCCAAGGACCCAACATCGAAACAGTGTACCAGCCTGATATTACTCTGAAAACGACTCGCATCATACGCATCGGCTATTGAAAAGCGCAACGCTTTAATCATTGTGCCACGACCCATCCTGATTCAAGGTATGCCTAAAATGACCTTTTTATCACCAAAAATGGATTCTGCTCCATCAAATTAGCCAGAAATAACATGTCACATATAACTATTGATTTTTAGTAATACAAATAGTAATAAAACTACTAGTAACACAATTGAATTTTCATTATTTCCATCTTGGATTTTGCCTTTGGCAAAACCTGATTATGGGTAGGCTTACTTAATGGTGTGCCAGTACATGGGAGAGTAATTAGAAAGTTCTTGTGCCTGATATGAGAGAACAGCAAGTAAAAAATTCAAGACGAAAAAAAATGACTGCGAACAAAATACAAAATGGGCCCAGAAATCGAAGATGGCCGCGAATTCAACATGCTGAAACTTTGACTGTTTTGGCCGCTGTGAAATAGCTGACGTCAGCAGGATTAGTCATCAATAAGCTCTATACATTAAATGCTCCACACTAATGCAGCCAATGTGTAGTTATAACCTATTTTGACACATTTTGTTTTTTAACACATCCAATACATCACATAGCTAATTTTTTTAATTTTTGGGTACGAAATAAAATTAACCTCACATAATCCAAAGTTACACTGTTCACCAGGATCATTTGATAGTGTGCCTACATACATTTTCCCATCTGTAAAAGATGTTTATTGTGATTTTGAATAACTTCTATTTGCTATGAATTAGAAAAATGAATTATGAAAAAGATATAATAGTAAAACTTTTGAACCAATTAATTTAGGGTGTTTTTTGGTGTAAATATTTTGCAATGTCTGTCAGGATAAGATGTATTGGTATTGAATTGAAATGGCAGGATAATTATATATGCAATAAAATCAAATGATATGGCTTTATCATGTCTATGGTTAATTGACTAAGCATCATAATGTCATAATATGGTACTTTATTTGCATTGTATGGCATTGTAATGTCACACATAACATTATAATGTGCAAATATGTAATTATAATATAATATTATGGCATAATAGTGACAGGTTATGACCAGGATATTGTATTATAATCTTTATTACATATGTCATTGCAATATCAGCATGTATGTAGACCTAACTACAATTTCATGATCTTCAAAACAGCTTAACGGCTGAATATAGCATGCTGAAACATCATCATGTCTGGGTATGGCGCTATGATGTCATGATATGGAAATATAATGGAAACATATTGGGATGTATTGTGAGGAAATGCCGCCGAAGCATTACATAAAGACAGGATATGTATGTCATTAAATTGTCCGGATGTGGTAATAAAATGTAAGGATTTGACACTTTAATATCAGGTTATCGACTAGCAGTGTTAAAGGGACTCAATCAGGCTAAAATCGTCAAAAAATCGGTGATTTTATTTTGGCTTCTTAATATGCCCATATGATGTAAACATGTTCATAGACTAGAACTGCAAAAGTTCACCAGTTAGGCTAGATATAGAGCCGAAATTCCCGATTTCTTATTTCGGACATGCATGTCCAAAATAAGAAATACGCGAATTTCGTCTCTGTATCTAGCCTAACTGGTGAATGCGTGGCACAAAAATTAAAAACTTTTGCAGTTCTAGTCTATGGACATGTTTACATCATATGGTCATATAAAGAAGCCAAAATAAAATCACCGATTTTTTGAAGATTTTAGCCTCATTGAGTCCCTTTAAAGTATTGCACTATAAAGTAAGGATAGTACATTTTTAATTTCCGGATATAAATTACAATGTTAGGATAGGGAGTTTAGCGTCAAAATAATACACTACCTATTCTAATTCCAGCTGTTATTTGTGATGCCTTGTTTCAAAAGAAGGGGACACACTATCCCATGTCGTGACCTATATCCCAGCAAAAGCAGGCAACGTTAATCCAGGGTTTGTTCAATGTTTGCCAACCGTCTGCGACGCTGGCCCAACATTGAACAAACCTTGAATGAATGTTGCGTGTTTTCTGTGAGGTATTGATATGAGGGGACGTTCACATGGATCTGTCAGTAAGACGAAGGACACGGGACAAAGCGGACAGGTGACCATACCACATGTACTCCAACATAAACACATGCAGGTGAGTGAGTGGAATTAACGCAAAAAAACAGCAAATATCCACGACATCGCGTTCAGTGGGACACATTAATGAGGTAAATCATATGAATCGAAAAACCCGTTAAGCTGTTAATGATAGTTCATCAATACTTTCTCATATAGCCGATACAATTCATAACGAAACACGTCCCAATAAAGACTGTTGGTTTAATGCTGGACCGACATCGCAGACGGTGGTTTACCGTTTAAACATCATAGGATCGACGTGTTGTGTTTGCTTACACCACCAACATACGCGCCGTGACGTGGTGCGCGAATAAAAGCGATATGTGTATGACCTGGGTGACACACGAAAAATCAAACAAATCCATTATTCTGGTGCTCGCCTTCTCCTTGATATCTCCACACACTGGGGTCCCTAATCCTACGCTATCTTGCCAACGGCCACATCGCAGTTCGCTTAATGAACGTTTTATAATACAAAATTAATGACAAATTAAAGACATGTATAATTAATAAACATGATCAATAAGAATTATCTGTATGATTACTTACGAATGATTGTATAAATAGTAATAACACTAACATTAAATTATCATAAAATTAAGTTTCATGCATAACCTGATAACCTTCATTTTCCAAAAACGCGTATAGGCCTACACCAGCGGTTGCCAATCAACATTGTGGCTATCATGCAGTTCTAGCATCTATAGTTAGCGTGAATGTACTGGACGATTAAATATACAATAATAATATGACTCACAACATTGGGGAGTGATAAAAAATCTGATTTTTTAATGTGAATATTGTTTCAGGTGTCCTGGTTAATACCTGAATGACGTTGGCCACCATGCCCAGATCTAGAAAACTTTACAAGAGGTTGGCTTGTATTGTTATCATTCTATCACTGTGGTACTACTTAACGGGATATATAAAACATGGATCTCAGTCACCGTCTTCCTTTAACCTCAGCACGATAACCTCAAATACGAATTATAGGAACAGCAGCTCAAAATATGTGCACAAACGGATGTTTCGTGTGGATGGATGTGAGAAGAAGAGATTTAGCGGTATAAAGAAGCAGTTGAGGGGCATCCCCCTGGTTTCTAGCAGAGCAGGCCATGATGTGTCACAGTCAGACTGTGGTCAGAAGATGACATTCCTGTCTCCACATGGATCAGTGACCGCCTTAGCCAGCTTCCCGGGATCAGGCAATACATGGACCCGTCACTTACTGCAGCAAATATCTGGTAAGAATCAAGTACGAGGACATAAGTAGAAGAGCGAGGCATAACTCGTCACTGCGTGTGCTCGAAATCACAATAATTAGTTGGAATGACAAGTGAGCATTTAAATTAGGTGTGCCATTAACCATTTAACCGCCAAATGATTCAATTTGAATTTTCACCCACTTGAAGTTGTGTCTCGCTAACGCGATCCACAACTTCAAGTGAGTGAAAAAATTTCAGATTTGACAAAATGGAGGTCAACTGTTTTCAAATATTGCTGATTGATGTCACATGTTATCTTTAACATGTTTGAAAGCTGGTACTTAATGTGCTAATAAAAAATGAATATATGCGGCACCGGCGGTTTAGGGTAAAATTAGGTGTGCCATTAACGGGATGAGCAGAGAACATATCACATGTCCCATCCTGTTATAATGTAAACCATCAATACCTTTATTCCACCTACAATTATACTGTTATGGTGTGTTGCGCTTTACATTTGTCTCCTGATGAACAATCATCAGAACATATATTATTTTATTTCGTAATCATAGACGAACATGTCACCCACTGTGTTGGACACATACTTATTTAAATCATTATATTTACAAGCAAGTAAATCCCTTATACTTTTAAAGCCTGTTTTATTGTCAACGTTGTTATATATAACATTTTAAGATCCTCTGACTTTATTAAACTACATATCTGGGCCAAGTGCCCATGACGTGGTGAGGCGTTTACCTTCCACAGCCAGTGCCAGAAAATGGCACCCTGTTTTGTCAATGTTAAATTTTTCCCCTCTAAAAAATGCTATTTTTTGTAATAAGGTGTTAAAAGGATCTTATACGGGATTAACACATAGCCCCTTCAAGCCTGAATTTGTCATTGTCATTTTCATCCCCACATGTCGCAACTCGCAACTTGTAGTGGATGAAGATGACTTGAAGTGGCTGACAAATGAAAAAAATGTGTTGTTATTTTTAAAACGGTTCCTCAAAAATGTTCGCTCTAAAACCACTAGGTGTGGGAAATTAGGTCATTCTTTAGAGATGAAAAATGATGCTTTGGTGCATCGTGAGGGTTTAAAGGGTGCTCCTTGACTCGTTTGTCCTCGTTATAGAAAAATCCATAGTTCTCTATTCACAACTGCCATGAGGTTTATGGTTCTAGTGGAACAATCACTTCACATGCTGTGTTGTATGCTTTTCTCCAAGCTCAGCGATTTCTACAGCCGTCAGGATCAATTCCAGTCCAGAAAAAATTATATTGGACGTTGCGCCAATACTGATTGGTGGACCGGCTGCGACGCTGATTCGTCATATGACTGGCATTGGGTTCATGTCAGATCGAACATTACGTACCCAGCAAACACGATATATTAAACCAATGTTGTTTTAATGTTGGTCAGCAGACGGTGGCCCAACGTTGAACCCTTCACTGTATCGTGTTTGCTGGGACTACGCTTCGCCATTTCACATGAGGATTATTGGTTTAGATAAATAAACCGTAGTTGTTACAGGTTCTGATGCTATTAAATTATAAAGAACATATCATTGAATACCCGGTTTAAAATCCGAAATGACAACTGTGTTTTTGCTGAGAAATGCCATCTGTTACAGGTATTTACAGTGGTTCTGTTTATGATGATTCACTACTTCTGGAGAACGGATTTCCCGCTGAAGGAGTTCGAGACGGATCTGTGGTCGTCGTCAAAACCCATTACCCTTATCTATCAGCGTACACCAGCTTCCAAAAAGTGATTCTACTCATCAGGAACCCATATGAATGTATTGTATCTATGATGAAGTTTATCTCAGCAGGACATGTCGGACAGATTGGAGATGCTGTTTTCAAAACAAAAGGTGAATATATGTTTTATAGTTTAATTTACAAGATCAAGTATAGGTGAACCCCTATTAAAGCCTTACTGATGATAATATATACATTAAATAATCAAATATTAACCAGAGCGTGATAATAATATACCAACGTGGGTTTGGAGGGTAACATCTTGGGTTATTTGGGTTATTTATTTGATCCCTCTGGCATCAAATCACCCTGATAGGGATCAAATCAACTACGTCGTGACAATGGCGGGCTGTTAGACATGGATGCGGGCTGCTAAAACAGCTCAACGCCTTGTTAAATCACGTTATTGTAATATTATCACGCCCTACTGAGGCTCCTGACTGAGAAAATCACCCATAAGTAACACCAAATCAGTATATTATAAAGTTTGGTGATAGAGATAAATCAATCAATAATTACATTTCACCATCTAAATCGTCCGACAGAGACCTATTTCCTATCAGTCTGCTTGAGTAGTTTATAGAATATTTATCAAACCTATCTTGGGACCTACACGCTACCACGCAACTAGTTTGCTTTGCTTTAATTGACTATTGAGTATTGACTAGTGCAAATGACTCATGACCTGCGTAGTGTTTGATACAATTGATCGCGAAACGATTGTCATATCTTACAACGCTGAATTATTTTTTGTATAAACCATAGAGACCAAAGGATTTTTTTCCCATTTGAGATCATCATAAATGTCTAAGTTGGCTCTTTCTGCTTCATTTGAATATGGGTCTACGGCCATTATAAATATTGTATTTCTTTCAGTTTGGAGACCGTCTTTATACGTCAGATTCAGACGTCGGATTCAGACGTATAAAGACGATCCCCGCACTGAAAGGGTTATTAAAAACTGGTATGAGATCACCTGTTCAACAAAAAATGGTTTAGTTTGTTATCTAAAAGAATATCTCAAAATTCTAGATATATTTTTATGCACTGTAGCTCTACATTATAGTGTCCCACAAGGATCTGTGCTAGGATCACGTCTTTTTATTACTTTTTATTACGTCTATTATTTAAAACACCATTTTATGTAGGTCTAGATGGCGTACATTTTCACATTTACTTATCAGCAGCTGATGTCGGCCAACACATATGCTGCACAGGGTACATATATATATATATATATATATATATATATATATATATATATATATATATATAATAACGTCTGTGTTCACCTTTACATCTTGTGTCTGAAAACAAATGCTGCATTTAAATCTATAGTGTCCTGTCAAGACCATTTATATGTCACCTGAATCGAGTTGCATTTGCCGTGAAACTGTCATAATAACATGTTCTAATGCTACCTATTTATCACTGCGACAAAAACGACATTTTGTTTAATTCTAAGCTGAAAATTGTGTTTTTATTTTCACCTCCAGTTTAGACAGTAATTCAGCTCTTAGAGGATTGAGGTCACATTAGTTGATTTTGAATGAATAAGGTGAAGTAATAACCATTCGCCTCGATATTTTACAGTTTGGCTGAAAAACATGGAAAGCAAAGCAATATGTGATCAACGATCATCATCACGAGTGTAATATGTCATAATCATAGCAGTGTTGGAACAATGCTGGGTCACCGTCTGTTACGTTTGTCTAAAATAAGATCAACATGGATTCAGATGTTTACAAAAGAATATAATATCCTTTGATTTGATAAAAATGTTAGGTATATTGTAACATTGAAATAAGTTCTGCAAATTATTGACAAGAAATTTATTTTGCACTTGCATTAATGTGTGTCAAGGGATGGTTCTCATTTCATTTTTTTTCAGAATGGAAAAAATACGCATTTTGTGTACTTCAATACTGGAAAATGTTTCATGAACACTGGTTATCATTTAAAGGACCACTCTTTTTGTTGAGATATGAGGATCTGCAGACAAATATGGTTCAGCAAATGACCAAAGTGATGACCTTTTTAAATTTGAAAGTATCAGAAAAAGGAATTGAATGTTTACAGAAAAACAGTGAGGGAAATTTCCACAGAACCACAAGCAATTCTTCTTCATATACCTCATCATATTATAGTACACTGTTCAGAAATGAAATGAATCGAACCATCACATATATAGACAACATGATTATAAAACTGGAGAAACATGTCAATATTACTGAATACTTGAGGTGATTTAATCACAATGTGAAATATTTGAATGCAACCATTGTGTTTAGTTTTGTATGACATGTCAAAATGCAACTGTTATCATTATATGCACACTTTTACGTCGAGCATATTATGGAATTGTTTTTATTACATTATTATTATATTTTGAACACACAGGCCGGGAAGTTACAGTTAGAAAACTTACATCATTACAACATCAGAGTTATACAAATGTAAGAAAACATCAATAAATGGTTTGATTTATATTTCTATATATTATCATGTGTTCTATATTTTTTTTAGGAATGTGTTAATGTGATTATTGATTTCATCCATCCACTCATCTGTCCATTCATTCATCAATCCATCTATCCATATCACCATATATTGAAACAGACAAGCTCATATGACTGAATACATAGTATCCATGTTTTTTAGATAGAGAAATGAGAGATACAGTGCTGTATGGCAGTGTCTGGAGTATCTAAAGTAGCCCATCATGGCATGTCAGCATCTGTGTTAAAATGAAAAGATATATTTATCATCATACAATACGTGAATTGTGTGAGCAATATTCATGTTTTTTATGGTATAAAGATCTCGAGTTTTCATTTTTTCTTAACTGTTGCAGCACAGGGCAAATACGTTAATAAACAGGTGTATTATAACCAAATAAATATATTACAAGATTGATCAATGCGCCAAGTCAGATAAACAGAAAGTCGATCAAGATTTTAAAGATGATTCCAATAAGTGTAAGTAGTTTTCTTTCATTTTACTGACAAAAATTTCAGCTTCAATCGAAACAAACTTACTACAGAACATTTCAGCATTTCAGCGTTCACTGCGTTGAAGTGAAATGAATCGGGCTTTAGGCCACCTTTGTGCACATATAGGCTAAACTGGGCCAGGAGAACCTCCTGAGGATGGTGAGATGATTGAGATGACGCTGTCCTCCAGACACAGGATTCGAAATTCGAGCCCTGGCGGTCTGAGGCCGAGCACGCTACCTCTCGGTCACGGAGGCTCCCCACAATACTGACTTTCACACGTGGATGGGGAAGAAAGATTTTTGTTTCTTTCAAACCGCCGAGACCGGGAACCGAACCCCGAACTCTGGCGTGAAAGGCAGCGGTGCTAACCACTACCCTAGAGCCCCCGCCCACTGCGTTGAAACAAAGAAACATTATTTATTTGACGCTCGTATAATTATTCTATGGCTGGATGACCATATACACATCAATAAGATATCAGAAATCCGTCGGTCGGTATGGTATATTAGCCTACTACAGGATCCAGGCGTCTGGAAAGTAAAGTGGAGATCCATATATTGATGGATATGGTGCAGGCAGGACAAACAGTAATTATCGGGTGCTGTTCTACAGTCATCTATATGGATCCACTCTGAAAAATCCATATAATATTTCTGTATACGTAGTGTGGATGAAAGTGAATTAATAGTTTGTGTACATATTTAACTCTTTAACCGCCAAATTATTCAATCTGAATTTTCACCCACTCGAAGTTGTGTCTCGCTGACGCGATCCACAACTTCAAGTGAGTGAAAATTATTCAGATTTGCCAAAATGAAGGTCAACTGTTTTCAAATATTGCTGGTTGATGTCACATTTTATCTTTAACATGTTCAAAAGGTGGTACCATATGTGCTAATAAAAATGAAAACCCGAATATATGCGACACCGGCGGTTAAAGGATTAAATCAGGCATTTAAACGCAGGAAACAATACTGCGATGAATGATAATCATCACTCTTAGCATTGTATTGTTGAATAAATTGTATTTTGTATAGTTTTGTACGGGCCGGAGGCCTATCAAATAAACTTTATTGTATTCGTATTGTATTCGTATACAACGAACGTTTTCCTAGTTCGTGTATGCGACTTACCACTAATTATTACTAACAAGCTTCATCACTAGTTAGACTAGTTTCATAACTCTTCGGTGGCGGATCGAGAGGGCTTGAGTAATTATTTGCCTCTTGGCGATACTGCTCATCAAACACGCGACGTTGACCCAATGTTGGTTTAATTAGGGTTGGTTGGTTTAATGTTGGTTAGGCTAACGTCGCAGATGGCGAGACAGCGTTGTTGGGTGATTTGACATCCTAATTAGAACATGGAAATGGTTAGCTGAATATTGTAGATATCTCTCAATTGATTAGGTTTTTCTCAATATTAAAATTAAATGACTTATAACGTTCTTAATCTGCTGAGTAATCCATATGCGAATTTTATTAGAAAAATAAACACCTCGTAAAAATGTGTATTATATGGTTTTATTTTGTCATATTATGTTTTTTGCGTAAAATAACATAACATCGTTTGAAAAAGTTGAGATAAAATAGTTAGTGGCAAAACCTACAGGCACCAGGTTGAACAGAAGTTTAAGTGGCATATTGCGAACCAATGCAAATAACGAACCTTTGACGAGAAACGTCTTAAATCCACGAATCCAGCGACAAGCCCTGTATTTACTTTTAATAAACTTTTTAAAATACACGAGGTCACCTGCTTCCACTTTTTCCATGTGAATAAAAAAACAATAGAATCGCATAGATTTACCTCTCAATTTAAATGGTTCTACCCCTGTAAACACAAAACATTTGAATAACATTTATGCAACGTCGGCCCAGCGTCTTCGACGTTGGTCCAACATTGTATAAATGTTATTCAAATGTTTTGTGTGTACTGGGGATTGACTTACAATAACAAACCCATCATGTTGTTCTAACCCTGTAATACTAACATGGAAACAGAGCATGTTAAGTGGCTGCAAATGCTCAACCTGACATTTTCAGGGTAAAGATTTATAAGGGGACCCAGCAAGCACGATACATTGACTCAATGTTGATACACCGCCTACGACGCTGGCCCAACAATAACCCAACATTGGGTCAATGTATAGAGTTTGGTGGGAAGGAATGAGTGCTGATGTATATAAATACGCGGCAGTTGGACTTTGAACCGTCCTCTTATGGAACTAGGTGTGCTGGCTAGAAGTCTAAATCCGGAGGTTTAAACATGATACAAACTGAAAGTTTGAATGCAGCTTTGCTTATCTTATCTGACATAGGTACGTAACGGTTTTTTCGCATCTCATCATAACACTTTTTTTGCCCTTATACATAATATAACAGCTTTTTGTCCAGAATATACATGTGATGAATATGATTATGTGTTTATTAAAACACAAACATGTGCTTAAAACTTGCTATACATATAGGATAATAATTATTATGAGAAATTTACCTAAATTAGAATAACAACATTGTTTAATCAAATGAAAATTTTAGTTTCGGAGGATACCATCAGGCGTGGTCACCGAGGTAATGGTATATGACAGCAGTGGTGATATATGAAGATTATCAAGGTGAAATATGAATACAGAGACTATGACTTCATCTAATGAGACTGACTCCAATGGATCTGGTGCTTACAAGAGAGACAGCATACATATAGGATTGGTGGCGGGAATCATTGTGGCTGTATTGGCTGGTATCATTATAGTGGCTGGCATTGCTTACGTCATCAAGAGATTCATGACTCCATTCAACACGAGATCAACCACGGTACGATTTACATTTTAACCAACCCATAGGACTACAACGCTAAAATATTTTTTTTATATAAAGCATGGAGAAACCAAAGGGTTTTTTCAATTTGAAATCATCATAAATGATTTAGTTAGTTCTTCCCGCTTCGTTTGAATGCCTATGTTATGGGTCTACGGCCAATATAAATGTTCAATTCTTCCAATGCGGGGACCGTCTTTAGACGTCAGAATCTGACGTCTGTAGACGTCAGATTATGACGTCTAAAGACGGTCCCCGCGCTGTAAGGGTTAAAATACCTCCGTTTAATACGCGGCATCAGCCAAACGTTTGTACTATAAAAGAGACGTTGACCACACGTTTAAAACTGCTCGGAAGATATGTCTGCTCTCTATCTAGGCTTGCATTATCGCTTAATTATTATTACATTATCGGGAAGTATTACATTATCGGGAGTTCATTACATTATTGGTTGTAACTGCATTATGCAACATTGAAACAGCCCGCTGCACACGACAACATAAACACTGATAAATATTATGGTTGAACACAAGAAATTGTGCATAAGACATCACTAACATTCATTGTGACTTTGCTACACTATTCTGTAAAATAAAACATACTTCAGAATATCAAGTTTATTAATTCAAACTTTATAGTCTTTGGTATTCGGAATATTCTTACTGCAATAATTATTAAGATTCGAAAGAACAGCATTCGAGGCCAGTCGGCGACTCCGGATCCCACCAGTACGGGGGTTCTAGGGTAGTGGTTAGCACCACTGCCTTTCACGCTGGAGTCCGAGGTTCGTTTCTCGGTCTCGGCGGTTTTAAAAGTGGCCTAAAGCCCGATTCATTACATTTCATTTCATTTCAGATCCTACCAAACCTTTATAACGTGCTGATGCTGGAATGAAGGCCTACCTCGAATTATGTCCGCATGAATGAATGAATGAATGAATGGATGAATGAATGAATGAATGAATGAATGAATGAATGAATCAATCAATCAATCAATCAATCAATCAATCAATCAATCAATCAATCAATCAATGAATCAATGAATCAATTAGGGTTTTGGGTGCACATACAACCTAAAGTTGGCTGGGAGAACCTCGCGAGAATAGTGAGATGAATCAGAAGACACTGTCCTCCAGACACAAGGTTCGAATTTCGAGCCCTGTCGGTCTGAGGCCGAGCACGCTGCATCTCGGTCATGGAGGCTTCCCACAAAAAATAAAATGAATCGGGCTTTAGGCCACCTTTGTGCACATATATGCTAAACTGGGCCAGGAGAACCTCCTGAGGACGGTGAGATGATTGAGATGACACTGTCCTACAGACACAGGATTCGAAATTCGAACCCTGGAGGTCTGAGGCCGAGCACGCTACCTCTCTGTCACGGAGGCTCCCCACAATACTGACTTTCACACGTGGATGGGGAAGAAACATTGTTTTGTTTCTTTTAAACCGCCGAGACCGGGAACCGAACCCCGGACTCTGGCGTGAAAGGCAGCGGTGCTAACCACCACCCTAGGGCCCCCGCCCGGAGGCTTCCCACAATACTGAATCTGTACCAGTAGTGGGGTTAGGTAGGACAATGGTGTTTCTTGGTAACCTGAATATGCTCACCAGATCGGGAGTGTTTGCTCACTGCTGTAACATCAGGACCCCAGCCCTTCTACTATACATATATTAATACACTTGTATGTTCTTCTGAAATAATATCTTAAACCAAGGAATATAATAAGACGTCGCTCTATATTCCTTGCTTTAAACAAAAGAAATAAGATAAAGTGAAGATACTTATACCAACATAGTCATTCCTTAACTACCACCTCAGGGTCCCCATCTCCCTTGCCGTCTGTACTACAATCAGGCAGCGATTGGATCGCACTTGCGATGTTTCGAAGTGCATTCCAAAATGTTCAACTACAAACGTACAACATTCTAAATATTTGTGATTTGTTCAAACCACATTCGCGTTGGATTTCAAGGACAGTATACCCGGAATGTGCGAGAATGTGCGCGAATAATTCGAGGTTGGTTGACGTATCCTCACTGCTTTCGTAGAAAACTGCGAGAATTTAAAATGTGGCATTGACTTCAGCTGATCGTGCTTAATCGTGCTAATGTAATAACGGGCCTCAACTTCAGATGATGGTAATGGTGTTATTAATGTAATGACGGGCCTCAACTTCAGATGATGGTAATGGTGTTATTAATGTAATGACGTGCATCAACTTCAGATGATGGTAATGGTGTTATTAATGTAATGACGGGCCTCTACCTCAGAGAATGGTAATGGTGTTATTGTAATGACGAGCCTCAACTTCAGATGATGGTAATGGTGTTATTGATGTAATGACGGTCCTCTACCTCAGAGAATGGCAATGGTGCTAATGTAATGACGGGCCTCCACCTCAGAGAATGGTAATGGTGTAAATGTAATCACGGGCCTCAACTTCAGATGATGGTAATGGTGTTATTAATGTAATGACGGTCCTCTACCTCAGAGAATGGCGATGGTGTTAATGTAATGACGGGCCTCCACCTCAGAGAATGGTAATGGTGGTAATGTAATGACGGCCCTACACCTCAGAGAATGGTGATGGTGTTATTGTAATGACGTGCCTACACCTAAGAGAATTGTAATGGTGTTAATGTAATAAAGGACCTCCACCTCAGAGAATGGTAATGGTGTTAATGGAATGACGGGTCTCTACCTGAGATGATGGTGATGGCAATGTAATGACGGGCCTGTACCTCAGATGATGGTAATGGCGTTAATGTAAGGATGGGCCTCTACCTCAGATGATGGTAATGGTGTTAATGTAAGGACGGGTCTCTACCTCAGAGAATGGTAATAATGTTAATGTAATGACGGGCTACTACCTCAGATGATGGTAATGGTGTTAATGTAATGACGGGCATCTACCTCAGTTGATGGTAATGGTGTTGATGTAATGACGGGCGTCTACCTCAGATGATGGTAATGGTGTTAATGTAATAACGGGCATCTACATCAGATGATGGTAATGGCGTTAATGTAATGATGGGCCTCTACCTCAGGTGATGGTAATGGTGTTAATGTAATGACGGGCCTCTACCTCAGATGATGGTAATGGCGTTAATGTAATGATGGGCCTCTACCTCAGGTGATGGTAATGGCGTTAATGTAATGATGGGCCTCTACCTCAGATGATGGTAATGGTGTTAATGTAATAACGGGCCTCTACCTCAGAGAATGGTAATGGCGTTAATGTAATAACGGGCATCTACCCCAGATGATGGTAATGATGTTAATGTAATAACGGGCCTCTACCTCAGATGATGGTAATGGTGTTAATGTAATAACAGGCCTCTACCTCAGAGAATGGTAATGGCGTTAATGTAATAACGGGCATCCACCTCAGATGATGGTAATGGTGTTAATGTAATAACGGGCATCTACCTCAGATGATGGTAATGGTGTTAATGTAATGGCGGGCCTCTACCTCAGTTGATGGTAATGGTGTTAATGTAATAACGGGCCTCTACCTCAGAGAATGGTAATGGCGTTAATGTAATAACGGGCATCTACCCCAGATGATGGTAATGGTGTTAATGTAATAACGGGCCTCTACCTCAGATGATGGTAATGGTGTTAATGTAATAACAGGCCTCTACCTCAGAGAATGGTAATGGCGTTAATGTAATAACGGGCCTCTACCTCAGAGAATGGTAATGGCGTTAATGTAATAACGGGCATCTACCCCAGATGATGGTAATGGTGTTAATGTAATAACGGGCCTCTACCTCAGATGATGGTAATGGTGTTAATGTAATAACAGGCCTCTACCCCAGAGAATGGTAATGGCGTTAATGTAATAACAGGCCTCTACCTCAGAGAATGGTAATGGCGTTTATGTAATAACGGGCATCTACCTCAGATGATGGTAATGGTGTTAATGTAATGGCGGGCCTCTACCCCAGAGGATGCTAACATCCATATTTCATGGTTCATCTGGTAAAAGTTTCAAATAAAACTTAATGTTTCAGGCATCCACTTTTGAATTCACAGAGTCATGTGACAATGTGAATTCTACCACTGTACCACCTTACACAGGCGATCTGAACTCAACAAAGTAAGTAGCTCTTATCTGATCACATAGACAGTTTATAATATTGTGCGGCTAATATTTATGAATAATTTACCTGTTTAAAGTTGTTTTTTATATACTAAGCTGATTGTTTTATATGCAAATCATATTAACCCTCTAACCGCCAAATAATTGAATTGGAATTTTCACCCACCTGAAGTTGTGTCTCGATTCACAACTTCAAGAGGGTGAAAATTAATCAGATTTGACAAAAAGGAGGTCAATGATTTTGAAATCTTGTTGGTTGATGTCACGTTTTATCTTTAACATGTTTAAAAGCTGAAATTTAATGTAATAATTAAAAATTAAAAAAACGAATATAATCCGACGGTTAAGGGATAAATCTATAAAAGGAGACTTTTATACGGATATTTCACACATACAGGCGTGTAACGTACGTTATATTATTTATAATTATTGTGATTATGCATTATATATTCCTAGTTATTCTTCGGCACCTCCTGCTTATGACGAAGTGATGAGGTCCCGAGATATCCACAAATACACCATACAACAACCTTCTTACACATCTCAAGCACATAACAAGTGACATGAGCGACGAGATCTTTCTCCTCATGCATCTGCAAAACAGCTTCAATGTTCATATTCAGAGAGAAACACACATTTGTTCATTTAAAGAATGACTGTGATTGAAATAGAACCAATATATTACATATAATCATAAGCTCAAAACCGGCACAATGACATTGCTAGTTCCCAACTCCAGTGAGTAAAGATTTGATCTTTGGTGAACATTACTATGGATCCCGTGATATTGCAGTGCAGTATGGATCATTGTGTAGGTGCCTTGTATGATGATTAAGTATACTGTGTGGAAATCGCGACCCACGCGTGGAATTTATTATTACGTAGTAACAACAGAATGACGAATGTGGATATCACCAGACAAGCTAGGTCTTTGACTTGTGACAGATTGATTTCTACACATAGGTCCAAATAACGATATCAGTACTGCAGCGGCATCTGAATAATTAGCAGTTAAACAGAATAAGATGTTACAAGCGTTACAAGAGCACCCTTTTACATTTGGAAAATAAACATTTCATATCGCGCCCTCAGTGTGACAGGGTATACTTTTCTACAATACATATAGAGGTAGCAGATGAATGATGCAACATAGGCCTATACAAGAAACACAAGATACATATATGATGCACATAATCGTGCAACAGTACAGTAAACGAAAAATGTTACATTCTGCCTGGACAACCAAATGACTTAGAAAATTGATAGTATCAACTTTCTAAGTAATTTGGTTGTAAAACATGTGCCATGTTATTGATTTGTGCAGTACATATTATGGTAATGTATGCTAATTATTATCAAATCAGATGTAAAAGATGAGTGGAGACACAAAAATATTTTCTATTAAATTGGTCGAAATGACATCCGTTTTCTTTTATAGTTTCAATCATCAACTATACTAATTTTTCATGTTAATGATAATTTATGTAATTGGTTGACACATATTTCCATTTAAAAAAATTCCACCAGGTCTTTTTCGTTCATAGGTACAAAAAATACATTATTCTGAATATGAGCTAAGTACTGCTAAGTACTGCTCAAGTACCATACATTCTGCTACTACGTGACAATTTTTTGTAAATCTTGTTACAATTGGTGGAACAAGGAATGGGTATGACCCGACCATAGCCCCTTCGTGTAAAAATATCAAATTAGATGAGGAATGAGTGAATGAATGAATGAATGAATGAATGAATGAATGAATGAATGAATGAATGAATGAATGAATGAATGAATGAATGAATGAATGAATGAATGAACGAACGAGCGAATGAATGAATGAATGAATGAATGAATGAATGAATGAATGAATGAATGAATGAATGAATGAATGAATGAATGAATGAATGAATGAATGAATGAATGAATGATTGAATGAATGAATGAATGAATGAATGAATGAATGAATGAATGAATGAATGAATGAATGAATGAATGAATGAATGAATGAATGAATGAATGAATGAATGAATGAATGAATGAATGAATGAATGAATGAATGAATGAATGTATGAATGAATGAATGAATGAGTAAATGAATGAATGAATGAATGAATAAATGGATGAATGAATAAATGTAATGAATAAATGAATAAATGAATAAATGAATAAATGAATGAATGAATGAATGAATGAATGAATGAATGAATGAATGAATGAATGAATGAATAAATGAATGAATGAATGAATGAATGAATGAATGAATGAATGAATGAATGAATGAATGAATGAATGAATGAATGAATAAATGAATGAATGAATGAATGAATGAATGAATTACGTGACCATTTTTTATAAATATGGTTACAATTGGTGGAACAAGGAATGGGTATGACACGACCATAGCCCTTTCGTGTAAAAATAGCAAATTAAATGAGGAATGAGTGAATGAATGAATGAATGAATGAATGAATGAATGAATGAATGAATGAATGAATGAATGAATGAATGAATGAGTGAATGAATGAATGAATGAATGTATGAATGAATGAATGAATGAATGAATGAATGAATGAATGAATGAATGAATGAATGAATGAATGAATGAATGAATGAATGAATGAATGAATGAATGAATGAATGAATGAATGAATTAATTAATGAATGAATAAATGTAATGAATAAATGAATAAATGAATAAATGAATAAATGAATAAATGAATGAATAGATGAATGAATGAATGAATGAATGAATGAATGAATGAATGAATGAATGAATGAATGAATGAATAAATGAATGAATGAATGAATGAATGAATGAATGAATGAATGAATGAATGAATGAATGAATGAATGAATGAATGAATGAATGAATGAATGAATGAATGAATGAAACAAATAATGAATGAATGAATGAGCGAATGACTTAATGAATGAATGAATGAATGAATGAATGAATGAATGAATGAATGAATGAATGAATGAATGAATGAATGAATGAATGAATGAATGAATGAAAAAAATAATGAATGAATGAATGAATGAATGAATGAATGAACGAATGAATGAATGAATAAATGAATGAATGAATGAATGAATGAATGAATAAATGAATGAATAAATGAATGAATGAATGAATGAATGAATGTATGAATGAATGAATGAATGAATGAATGAATGAATGAATGAATGAATGAATGAATGAATGAATGAATGAATGAATGAATGAATGAATGAATGAATGAATGAATGAATGAATGAAATGTCATACCATGGTCATACTGAGTGAACCTACAGTCGACAAGGTGGTTTAGTGTGCCTGCCAATTCTAGGATATCAGCCCAGCCTCACCTTGCAACTTATTCTTACTCACTAGGTGGCTCATTTCTCCAGGTGAATCGCGTCCTTCTCAACACATGCAGGTCGGGAACAAGCTCATGTATTTACATTGGAATATAAAATAATTTTCAAACATATAATTTTCACCTATAATTGCATGCACGATTATGTGCAGAGATACGGTAATTATAATTCTAGTATGTTTAACACGTGTTTTGATATTAATAGCAACCATTATACACATTTATCTATGAATATTATATTATAATTTCAAGACATGGCATTGGTTTCATTGATATGCCTAAATTTATAGTTTTGTTTACACAACACCTGAAACAGAAACTGATAAATCATTAGTGTTTTAGTACTTATAACAACCATTACACACTTGCAATCCAAATATAGTACTTAGAGCAAACCCTCCATAAAACACGACTATTCATACAATAGACATAAACTCTAACATGGAGCTTTCTGTAATATGAGATACATTCGAATGAAATCAAAAACCAAATCAAAACACGACAGTGATCAACACTGTGCTTTAGAGCATATTTAATGACGTGCACTAATTCAAACAAGACTACATAAGTCCAGGAGCTCCCGCTCCGAATTAGAATTTGATTTAAGCAATTTTGTATAGGGTTATTAATGTAGTCCTAGTCTAGGTCAAAAATCAAGACGCAAGACAACTAGGTCTAAGAAGCCCAGTCTAAGAGTAAGATAAGAACTAGACAGTCTGTCAGAGATTGCAAACCTCCATTGAAATTAATGATCCTAATCAGTATCCCAGTAATGGTCTACCTATCTGGCATGGTTTACCCGATATCAGGCCAATCGAGTTAACTAATAGCTGATTTACGGTCATTTTGAATTCGATATAAATTAGTTAAAAACTTAGGGTGCATCCTCCCCCTCAAATTTTGTTTTATAGTAATGGACTAACATCTAACACAGTTTGCAAAATATTGGGCATGTGAAAGTAAATAATGGCCGATAGGGGGCCGCTTTGAATTTGATCGAGTCAGAATTTTTCAAGATGCATCCTCAGCTGAAATCTCACATTTCATTCTATAGTAATCGTCTAGCTATCTAGCATGGTTTACCAAATATCGGCCATGTGAAAGTGAATAATGGCCTAAAGGCGGCCATTTTGAATTTGATCAAGTCAAAATTTTCCAAGATGCATTCTCAGCTGAAATCTCACATTTCATTCTATAGTAATGGTCTAGCCATCTAGCACGGTTCACCAAATATCGCCCATGTGAAAGTGAATAATGGCCGATAGGAGGCCATTTTGAATTTGATCAAGTCAAAATTTTTCAAGATGCATCCTCTCCTGAAATCTCACATTTTGTTTTATAGTAATGGTCTAGCCATCTAGTACGGTTACTAAAAACCGGCTATGTGAAAGTGAATAATGGCCGATAGGCGGCCATTTTGAATTTGATCGAGTCAATTTTTTTCAAGATGCATCGTCTCTTGTAATCTCACATTTTGTTTTATAGTAATGGTCCAGCTATCTAACCCGGTTTACCAAATATCAGCAATGTGCAAGTAAATAGTGGCCGATAGGCGGCCATTTTGAATTCGATTGAGTCGAAAGTTTTTAAAAGGCATCCTCTCTCGAAACGTCACATTTTGTTTTATAGTAATGGTCTAGCTATCTAGCACGGTTTACCTGATAGCAGGCCTATCGAGGTAAATAATGCTGATTGTCGGCCATTTTGAATTCGTAAGTTAAAAATTTTCAGGGTGCATCCTCCCCCGAAAACTCACACTTTGTTTTATAGTAATCAGGTAATGGTCTAGCCATCTAGCACGGTTTACCAAATATCAGCCATGTGAAAATGAATAATGGCCGAAAAGGCGGCCATTTTAAATTTGATCAAGTCAATTTTTTTCAAGATGCATCCTCATCTGAAATCTCACATTTCGTTTTACAGTAATGGTCTAGCCATCTAGCACGGTTGACCAAATAACGGCCATGTGAAAGTGAGTAATGGCCGATAAGCGGCCATTTTGAATTTTATCGAGTCAAATTTTTTCAAGATGCATCCTCTCCTGAAATCACACATTTTGTTTTATAGTAATGGTCTAGCCATCTAGCATGGTTTACTAAATAACGGCCATGTGAAAGTGAATAATGGCTGATTGGCGGCCATTTTGAACTTTGACAAAATGATTTTTTTCAAAATACATCCTCTCCTGAAGCCTTACAATTTGTTTTATAGTAATGGTGTAGATATCTTGAGCGGTTTTCATGATATTCCACAATATCAGGCCTGTCGAGGTGAATAATGGCTGATAGGCGGCCATTTTGAATTTTATCAACTTCAAATTTTTCAGGATGCATCCTCTCCTGAAACCTTACAATTTATTTGATATTGATGGTGTAGCTATCTTGAGCGTTTTTCATGATATTCCGCAATATCAGGCCTGTCGAGGTGAATAATGGCCGATAGGCGGCCATTTTTAATTTTATTGACTTGAAATTTTTCAAGATGCATCCTCTCCTGAAACCTCACAATTTGTTTTATAGTAATGGTGTAGCTATCTTGAGCGGTTTTCATGATATTCCGCAAAATCTTTCAGTCGGATTTACCGATGTTATAAATTAGGTCAAAGTGCTGGGTCAACTTCAAGGTCAAGGTCCAAAAACCTGAAAAGGCACAACTAGGGACCTTAGAGAACATGTATGTGCAATATGACTGTCATCGGCCCAGTACTTTTCGAGATCTGCTCCGGAAACGAAGTGCGCGTCAAAACGTCTAAATAGGTCATAGTTCTGAACCAGAAGTAGGCCAAAGTTCAAATACCCCAAAAGGCACAACTAGACCCCCTAGGGGTGTTGTGTGCAAAATTTGAAGACAATCGGACAAGTACTTTCAGAGATATGCTCCGGAAACGAATTGTTTACGGACGGCCCAACGGCCCAACGGCCCAACGGCCCAACGGCCCAACGGCCCAACGCCGTCACATCATCATTTTCTCCTCTGCAACCTTGCGTATTGAATTCAGATTAAAAATATTTTAACCCGTCCATTAGCCACCTGGAAGTAACCCACATACCAAAAATTGTTATCCTAGCTTATTTTCTCACAAAGTTATAGGCAAAAGAAGAGGCAAAAAAAAACGGAGGTAGAATCCATAGCTCCCTTCGCTCACCTACGGTGACGGCGGGAGCTAAAAAGTAAAGTCCTAAGGCCTATCCGTGTATTTGATCACTGAAAATAATTACAAATGTATATAGGCCTACGAAAAGAGACAATTGGCACATATCTTCAAAACAGCGCAGAAACATGGAAAACATTACATCTCCAATAGATAAATCGATGGATAATAACGACAATGATAAAAACAGCGCGAGACTATTTTTGCTCGTTAATTGTCTAGAGATCATAATGTTATAGGGAGATTTAAGTGTTTCCAGACATCCTGCTAGCATTTTTTTTAATAGTTGCCATAGAAATCCGGTGGCTATATGGTGATTAATAGTGTATGGTCTTATGTAATTCCGTGGGAATCTCGTGTTAATTCTTGTCTTGTTCAGAATTTTATGCTGATTTCAAAAAAATAGGGTGTCATTTTTTTTAGGTAACTTTAAGGTCATTTTTCGACCCCTAGAGCTCATGACCCCTAGATCTCATTTATTTTTTTATGTATTGTTTTAAACACATGTCTTAACAGTCGTGTAACAAATCAAAAAAATCACCGAAATTGTTCAGGAAATATCACCAAATTAAAAAAAAAATGAAATAACATTTTGAAACACCTCGATTTTCATTTCAAGGTCAACTATTGCAAAGTTTACAAATATACATATTAGTCCATGGATCGGTCACCATGCACCCCCCCCCCCCTCCCCCAACTTACTCACCCCCACCAACTTTTTTTAGGCTTTGTTATGTCCAAAACAGGAAATGATATGTTACCCAGTGAAAAAAAGGGACGAACTTTATATTTTGACCGCTTTTCTGGGGGTATCCCCAAACCTCTCTGAAAAATTAGGGATAGGGTTGCGTAAGCGTATGTCGTTGGTGTTCTTATTGACCAATCTGCACATGCAATATACCATATAACAGATATTTAAATTCCCGTTCTACTAATATATCACCCATTGCAGTAGAGTAAATAGTCGTCTCTCCACATACGCTCAAACATGTTTTTATTATAGAATAATCAGAATGAACAGCAAAACAAACTAGTCAACATGGTCATTAAAAACAACATATTGAATGGTAGTTATTAGACATATCCATATCTGGCCTATGTTTTCTGAACCCAGATATGTGCATGCTTTCAAATGTGTGTTATTGATATATATAAATATCACACATATTTTTTTAATGAAAGAATATTGCAGCTTTTTATGAAAATAAGTCTAGTTAGCCTGGGTTGAAATCTGAAACATACAACTTTGCTCGGGATTTTAGGTTAGGCCTATACTTTTGTAGTCACTTGTTTTTTACATAATTTGCGTGTGCTGAATGTGAATCTGCCAGATAACGTTCTATATTTGGAGGCCTTTACCTTAAAATTAGCCAAACACAAAATGGCCACCGAAATGTTAAGAAAACCCCATATTTTCTATAGTTTGTCGCAGATGAACGCACAATTTGTGGTTTCTGAAAGATCTTTAATTGTTATTTTTTTTCTTGTGTCTTTGGGAAGAAATGACCTTTATTTGACCTTTAGATCCAAGACATCCGCCGTTTTTTATGTATTTACTGTTACTATAAGTATACTGCTAAACATGTTGACAATAATATGATGTTTTTGTGGTAACATAGTGGATTATGACTAAACGTTACTGACGAGTAAATTTGAAAAAAAGCCAAAATGGCCGAAATTTACTTTCATATGAACAAGAAACAAAATGGCTATCAAAATGTAAATTTAACCTCTTTTTTTCATTTGTGGCTCGGAATTGCTCAATTTATTGATTTTGTGTGACTTGGGGGCCAAAACAAGCATTTCTGGCGTTTATTGTTCATCGTCTGACCTTTAGTTTTTCGTAAAAGGACGTCATTTTGCATTATTTACTATTAAAATAATGAAGTCAGTCTCAATACTAAGCACATCATAGCATGGTAGAATATACTGTACTTAAACAGAGTTTCGAATGCCTTGCAACCTAGTCTACCGTAATACGTAGTCTACTTTATAGATTTCCATTAAACAAATGTTGTTTATGATATTATAGTTCACGTGCATAAAAACACACTTTTATTTGTATGTTGGCGGTAAATATTTTGAATTTGAAGGTCAAATAAAGATCATTTTGATCGAAAAACATGAAACATAAATTTATCAACCCAAAATCATGCAGAAACCAGAAATCGTGCAATAATTTGTAACAAAATTATAGAAAATATGTGGTTTTGGCGGCCATTTTTTGTTTTGCTTATTTAAAGATGAAGGACACCCAAATATATAATTTTATCCGACATATTCGAATTCAGCACACACCAATTATGTAAAAACAAGCGGGATTAAAAATATAGTCTTAATTGCAAAGCAAAGTTCAATGTTCATATTTCAACCCAGGATAAATACACACATTTTTAAAAAAGTCTGCAATATTCTTTCGTTTAAAAATATATATGCAATGTGCAATGTACAAATCTAAATACCACTCAGTTTTAAGGATATGCACATCTGGGTTTAGAAAACATAGGTCAAATATATATATGGCCAATAATTATGTTTTACTAGGTCGTTTCCATTGACCATGTTTACTAGTTTGTCTTGTTGTCGATTTTGATTATTTGTATTAAAACAAATGCTTAAACGTATGTGTAGAGATAACTGTTAAATCCACTGCATCATTCAATACATCAGTAGAACGGATATTTAGTTATATTTTATATGTTATGCTGCATGTGTAGATTGGTCAGCTACTACTGCAGCGACAGACGTTTGCGTAACACTAACCCCTAATTTTAGGTTTAGGGGTACCCCCACATAAGCGTTCAAAATATATATTTCGTCCTTATTTTTTACTGGTAACATCTTATTTCATGTTTTGTTTTGGACATTTTTTTCGTAAATAGGGGTCAAAGGGTTATATGGAGATTAAAATGTGTCAAGACCTTTTGCTAACAATTGTTCTTGTTAGCTGCCATAGAGGGTTATTGTGTGATAACACTTTTTTTTTATTAGTTGCCATAGAGATCAAAGGGTTATAATTATTGCGGTTAAAGTGTCTCTAAAAATGGCCCAATGCCATGTGATGAAAATATTTAAAAATTATAAAAATAGTTATCATTGAAAGTTAACCGTTAAATTGAGGGGGGTAATTTAAAACTAGAGGGGGTAACTTGAAACTAGTTTCAGATTACCCCGGGGGTAACCTGAACAGAGGGGTAATCTGAAAATGTGGCTCATTCGGTCTGGTTGTGGCTCGTAATGGGATGATGAGGTACTGGATTCGAATCCCGGTAGGGTCGGATGTTTGTCATCGAGATTGTGCATGTACAGTGCTCCAAACTGTTCAAAGGTTTGAAGTGTGCAATACTGTCTATGGTACTGTGCACTATAAAGAACCCGTAAAGTATTCGAAAAGAGTGGGGCATAGTCTGTATCTGTATCGGTCGCGATATTGCCATGATTTATAATTGTGCAGAGCTCGAGAGCGACGTGATATTCACTCACTCACATAACCCCGGGAGATTATCTCTATGGAACGTATTCCATCCAGATAAATACTTTTCAAGAAGATCAATTTTGGGGAAAAAGTCCTAGTAACATCTGTAAAATAATCGTTCATTCTCCTTTTTGTATAAACAGATCGTAAATTTACACACCTTAACTAAATCAACCATAGTGGGGTGGATAAAAATATATTTCCGAATTTTTTATTTAATAATTTCGCAGCAAAATAGCCTGAAAACAAAAAAATCTAAAAAATGACATTTTTCAGCTCAGATTATTGATGAAAATATACGTTGGTTTTCCTATGTTTCATGATTGCCTTCCATCTGATTTCGGGTCATATATGTATGCATAAGCGACCATGTTATCTTAATGGAGGTCTTCCAAACCACCAGGCTATGTAGATATAATATGTATTGATATTTTCATTTCATTATTATTATTTTTTCATGGTTAAATTAATTCGTCTTCTTCTTCTTCATTCCAAAGACTGTGAACAGTTTGGTTATTTGAAGGTACTAGATAACATATCAATCATAATATGTTGGTTCATCTAGAGGCGCGTGATTTGTTGAAGAGATTTAATTGAAGAAATTGAGTAATTAATTGTAACGAATATAGTTGGTGCTGATATAATGTACGTGGTATGTCTTTCCGAGAAAAACAATATTCCCCTTCCCATCACTTAGCGCTGCTTCAGCACTCGTCTAAAACGTTCATGTCAAAAGTCTGACGTCCATGCAGTCGTCAATTAAAATATGTTCTCGCGTGGTAGTTGTGTGTGTCCGTTGTGCAATCGAACAATACTAATAACGTCTATACTTAGGTTAACCCAGGTGTGAGTAACCCCCTGTTGTGATACTGATGTAATGTACACGTACGTTCAGTATATGATATATAGGAATATGACTATGCTTGAGTAAATTGGCTTTCTCTCCTTGTATACAATAACAGATGTTTATATGCAGGGCACTATCGAAATTCACACACGGGAGCAGGGCGTAAATGATCAGCAGCAAGGCGTAAATGATCAGCAGCAGGGCGTAAATGATCAGCAGCAGACCGTAAATAGCCAGCAGCAGGGCGTAAATGGTCAACAGCAGGGCGTAAATGATCAGCAGCAGGGCGTAAATGACCAGAAGCAGGCCGTAAATGGCCAGCAGCAGGGCGTAAATGGTCAGCAGTAGGGCGTAAATGATCAGCAGCAGGGCGTAAATGATCAACAGTAGGGCGTGAATGATCAGCAGCAGGGCGTAAATGATCAACAAAAGGCCGAAATGATCAGCAGCAGGGCGTGAATGTATATTTATATCCAGCCATTTTGATCTCTGCTAGTAAAATGTATATAGGGGCATATATATGGTGAAATTATACCAGTTTTTAAAAGCTATAGAGCTGGATTTTAATAATAATAGTAAAAGCGTGATCATTTGAGCCCCGACTTCGGACATTTGAGCCCTATTTAGGTCATTTGCCTATACTCACGCACCATTGTTATTTATAATATACTATACATGTTATAGTATTGCAGGCTCGGTCCACACAGCACAAAAAACACCAATAGGCCTATTCTTTTTTATTTATTAGACTTTATATACACAAATATAAACAGTACTATTGTACAAAATTTAATATGCAATTGTAAGTAAAATTGTGTACATTAGGATGTCAAATACAGGTGACAAGCACCCTTACTATTTTTGACATCCAGGATACAACAATTTTATAAATACTTGAATACAAGTGTAAAAGATAATTGTTATCTACATATTATAAAAAATATATGTTTTCCGCGCCAAAACAAGAAAAGGCCTACGCTAAACTGAGTCCACTTGCGCTTTCAAGCTTAGTGAGGCTCAAACACTTGACGTTTGGTATCACGATAGCAAAACACAAGATTAAATGGTTATAACATATCGGCATTTATGCCGATAATTTATGTTAACATTTTGCTTGTAACATTGCTGAATTTTCAAAAAAATAAAAATTAACCCAAATGTGAAGCATACTTTTACACGCTTATAGAAGGGGCGTTTGTAATTCAATTCTGCGCCCCACACGCGCTCACAACAAGTGTACATTTCTACAATTATGTAAAATGTTCACTACTCACACGACGTTGTCGGAACGTTGAATGAACGTTTAAACATCATCATATGGGTGTGTATGTTTCGTAATTAGTCGATCACGTTGATGGCAGCCACGATCCCAGCAAACACTACACATCTTCCCAATGTTTGACCAATGTTGGCTCACCGTCCACGACGTTGGCCCAACATTGGTCAAACATTGGGTAGATGTGTCGTGTTTGCTGTCCACAAAGTGATGTAAAACGCCTGATTTTAGAGGAGCATGCACATTACCTGGGCGTGTCCACATGGTGACAGTTAAGTACAGGTCCCGATCGCCGGAGATGGGCATTCCACCGGACCCCAGAGACCAAGTGACAGCTGCAACACCGGCAACTGGTACAAGACGCTAGCCCAACGCTGAGCCAACGTCTGCCAACGTTGGCCCAGCGTTTGGCTAGCGTCTTGTACCAGTGTTGATGACACCAGACGCACACAGCTGTCACGATCTATGCCACCAGATGTCAGCCACATCACACGTGCGCACCTCCCTATTTTGACTCCTGCAGACAAGTCGACTTAACTATGACATGAGGATTCACGTCAAACGCGCAGCATTCAGAAAACCAGAAAAACGGGTGGTCAGTGTGTTGTAATTTGAGTTTCAAGTTTGTTGTTTCCCAATGCGTTCATAAGAGGTGCTGTAAATATTATAACCGAAGAGTGCAAAAAAATGAAGGTGACATCGATGAAATGGTTAATTTGCGTTAATAACCTGCCTAATTCGGGGAAGCATTAGCAAATTGTGTTGATTACCCCACATTCAGTGACACTATTAACCACTTTGATTGCCCATTAAAGGAGCCAAGCGTCGATACAATGCTGGGCTAGCGTCTTAGTATAGCTGCTGGTCAGTTCGTGTTACAACCTGTGCTCAGTTGGATCATTACCAACCGCTCGCTATCTGAATATCATGAGACTGAAATTTGTCAGTATTTGTTTTATCAGTTAACATATGATGTATTGATACATTGCACTTATATTTTGTTGCTTGTTTTTCTGTGACAATAAAAACTATTGAACTATTGAACTGAACTGAACTACAATTGCATATTGATCATGATGAAGCTTACATTGCTGTGTAATACAGTATAAAAAGTCAAAACATTTGCTGGGTTTGCTGAATGGACATTTAGGCTTACGTCGCCCGCCTTAAAATTTGAAATGTTTTTTGAAAATTAGCAAAATACCCTCCATAGCCATATGTAAGGATTAAAGGAAACCATTTTATCATGATTGTACATTTATGATAAAATGTAATGGGAAATGTACAAACCACAGAATTAGCCTATGTTTTACAACACAACGCACTTGATCCACTTTACTATTTACTATTTACTTGATCCACTTTACTATTTACTATTTATTTATTTTTAGGCCTACATATTGACTTTTAAAAGAGGAAAGGAAGATTTTTGTAAATTATTTCGGTGAATGAATGAAACCTTTTTCTACATATAGGCTAAACTTGGCCAGGAGAACCACCTGAGGAGGGTGAGATGAATGAGATGACACTGCCCTCTAGACACAGGATTCGATATTCGAGCTATGGCGTCTGAGGCCGGGCACGCTACCTCTCGGTCACGGAAGCTCCCCACAATACTGAATCTTTACTAGTGAGCGAGGAGGAAACTTTTTCTTTCTTTTAAACCTAAATGTTTTTTTAGATTAGCTAAAGGTTTTAAAAGAAAGTATAGACATGTTTAAAAGTCATATGCCTGTTTAAAGAGATGAGTTGTCAGGTTTTGTTTAAATGAGCTCAGTGTCAGACTTGAAGTAATGTAAACGGGCAGCTTGTTTCATAGGGTGGGAACAGCCTTATGAAAGGCTCGATTACCAAAAGTCACAAGGCGTTTCCGTTGCTCTGTTCACTGTTTTTTTTCATCTCCGACCTCTGATTTGACTCAGGAGCATAAGATTGTATAAGTTCTGAGAAGTACCCTGGTGCCAACTCATGAAGGGATTTATATACCAGAAGCAGGGTTTTGAAATTAATCCGTGCTCTAGCTGGTGACCAATGAAGGGATCTCATGACAGGTGTGATGTGGTCGTGTTCCTTGGTATGTGTGATGAGTTGTGCTGCTCTAGGCTGAATAAGTTGCAGATGGTGAATGAGTTTGTCTGGTAAACCAAAGAGCAAAAAATTACAATTGTGCAGTCTGGATGTCACAAATGAGTGAACAAGTTCTTCTGTAGCACTTGGCGTCAGAAATTTGGCGATCTTACTAATCACCATACCTGCATATACTTGCATGATGCCTGCATACCGCAATGCCACCGCTGTCCGATCGAGACATGTCTGGTTAATTAATCTCCCTCCCACGGGATTATGGGCGACGGCCGGGAGGCTGGTGGTAGGGAGTAAGGCACAGTGAGAGAGCACCAGTGTTCACCGCCTTCCCCCGTGTAGGCTAAGTGTGCCGTGAATCGCTTTGTAAAATGAGGCCTACATTTATTTAGAGTCATGTGTCATAATATTATAGTCAATATGTCATTTTTTTCAGAAAAATGTGTACGCATCCGTCGTGTATATGTAAAAAAAACTTCACTGCTTTGATCGTCATATTATAAGGGCCAGCATGTATGGTTCGAATCCCATGTCAGCGTACCAGGTTTACAATATTACAACATAGTTTTAAATCGCATTATCAAAACAACCTAATAATTGTGACCAAATATCCCATAATCGCAACCGCAGTAGCTATATTATTATTAATATAATACACAAGTTATTGAGAGCCATGTATTAGTGAGAATTTGTTATCAGTAAACTGTTGTATTGGAGCTCTCTACACGAGGGCCTAGAATAGGCCTAATAATACTTGTGCTGTGGCAATTACTGCCTTTTGAAATTGTACATTTCTAACCATGTTGTCATTGCGCCTATAAAAATCACAAAATGATGATGAATAGAATGAATCTACACTTACAACTGAGTAGTTGTAGCAAGTATGAGTCGTACATAGACAGGCGCATCAATCACCAGGTCACTGAGTTGTCAACCTATCGTCAATCAATCTATAGTGTAGGGTCCTATGTCAATAAATGTAGTTCCGTGGGAATTGCATGTTAATTCTTGACACCTATGTTCAATTTGAAGAAAAATTAACACTGAACAAAATAAATTAGGGTGTCATTTTTTTCTGAAGCTCTAAAGGTCATTTTCGGGGTCTTAAAGGTCATAACGATAAACACACATATAATCCATAGGCCAGAATTGGTCACCGTGCACTTCCCCCCCCCCCACTAGTCACCCACACCAACTTTTTTCAAGCCTTAATATGTCCAAAACATGAAATGAGATGTTAACAGTAAAAAAATACGGACAAAATATATATTTTGACCGCTTATGTGGGGGTATCCAAAAATGTCTAAAATTAGGGGGTAGGGTAACGCAAACATCTGTCGTTGCAGTTCTAGCTTACTAATCTACACATGCAATATACCATATAAAAGATAGCTAAATTTCCGTTCTACTAATGTATTGCATCATGAAGTGGATTAAAAGTTATATGTACACATACGTTTAAACATTTTTTTTTATTACAAATAATCGACAACAAAACAAACTAGTAAACGTGGTCAATGGAAACGATTTATTAAAACATAATTATTGGCCATATATATATTTGACCTATGTTTTCTAAACCCAGGTCTGTATACCCTCAAAACTGAGTGGTATATAGATTTATACATTTCATATATATTTTTAAACAAAAGAATATTGCAGACTTTTTTGAAAAAAATGTGTGTATTTATCCTGGGTTAAAATATGAAACATTGAACTTCGCTCTGCATTTAAGTCTATATTTTTTCTCTCGCTTGTTTTTACATAATTTGTGTGTGCTGAATTCGAATCTGTTGGATAAAATTCTATATTTGGTGTCCTTCACCTATATATAAGCAAAACCAAACATGGCCGCCAAAACCACATCTTTTCTATATTTTTTTACAAATTATTGCACTATTTCTGGTTTATGCATGATTTTGAGTTGATACATTTATGTCTCATGTTTTTCGATCAAAATGACCTTTATTTGACCTTCAAATTCAAAATGGTTACCGCCAACACACAAATAAAAGCGTTTTTTGTGCACGTGAACTATAATATCATACACAACATTTGTTTAATGGAAATCTAAAAATAGACCACGTAATACGGCAGATTAGGTTTGAAACTGTGTTTACGTACAGTATATTCTAACATGCTTCGATTATGTACACACAGTCTCTCTTGTTTAATGATCTATACGAAACGGGTTTTTTATTGAAAAATAATAAAATAACTGTAATTTGGTCTATTGTTTTGTTTGCTCGTATGAGTTGTTTTTTGTACTATGAACACTTTATATCTAATTAGCTACATTTGCTTTTACTTTTCTTATGTCAAATATTTCTATACATATTTGTATATGTTTTTGAGGTGGGCTCTACGCTAGCGACCTATAAAGTCTATGTAGAAATCTCCTGGTTTTCTGCATTTGTTTTCTTGTGGATGTTGTTTCTTTGTATGTATTTAGAAAAACGAATAAATTTGAGCCTAGTCTCAGTCATTATTGTACTTGTTTGTGGATGATGCTAAATGTCTAAAGAAAATTACTAATATAGAGGGTTGTGAGCCGACTGAAGCTGGAAGGTAGTTCATTCATAAGAAACGTAACCGCTATTGTATTTAATAATGTCTTCTTAATTGAGCTGTATTGTAAAATGCATCATGTTATAATAACCTATGCGCAGCAGTTGACACGTTTCCTGCTTTAAAAAAGCATATATCTAAGTCCCAGCATCTGAATCCCTTAACCTTTACAAATCTTTAATACAGTCCATTATAGAATATTCTACCCCAAGTGGCATATTCACTTCATCATTCAACAATTAATTCTATTATTTAAATATTGTCTTCTGTATCCCCGCAGAGATGTATAGTACAACGTCCTTGTGAGCTCAAGGCTATATACGCTACCAAGGGGATAACTTTGTGTAGTTTAGTTGATTTTTAACACTTTTACTCATTTCAAGAAAGTCACTTAAAGAATGTCACAATTTGTATTGTATTGTATGTCACAACTTGTATTGTAACTTCCTTTTACATGTTTTATACTTCCTGCTTCTCAGTTCTGTTTCACGGTCAGTATAGTACGTTTAAACAGATCGATCGGAATAGCGTACATTTCTAGTGGGTGCAAACTGATTTTTACCATATCTTTTTTGAATACATTAATTTCTATCGTCAAGCTTATTGTTTCAAATTAAAAAAAATGAAGATTAAATTACTTAATCTTGTTTAAATAATGAAACATTTTAAACCATCTTCTTGATTTTTTATTTTTATTTGGGCATTATTGGTAATACAAATATATTTTAAACACCATGTCCCTTTTTACATACTGTTTTCTTGTTTGTCTCAAATACTCAATTTTGGAGCCAGTAGTTTACAAAACCTGAAATCAAAGACTCTCGTTTGCACGCAATACTACCGCCGAGACGAATCTACCTGTTTTGTAATATTAATTTATGGGTCAGTCTGTCGTGGCATCGTGTTTTTGTCGCTCATGTCTGATACACGACGGAGCACTGGCCGTCAAAACAATGTCACAAAAATATACGTGTATCACCTAGCGCAGCGTGCAGAATAGCCAAAATAAAACTCCCTGTTTTTTCATCGCTCAGTGTGAAGCTGTGTGTGTATACTCCCGTCTTTAACTGGAGCAACACACCAGCTGTTACCACTAGACCTGAGAAAGTGGTGCAACGCTGGGTGAGTGCTGGCCCAGCGTCTGCGACGCTGAACCAGCACTCGCCCAGCGTTGAGTGGGCGATTGTCGTCCTACACGACATCGCACGACACTACCTGTTCGGTGCTAGCTGACTCAAGTGTTCGTCACCACATCGCCACACGACTCGCCGCCAGTGCCGCACCAGAGACTACCGGCGGACTTTGCTTCTTTTTATCTGGCGGCGAACACTCTAATCTAGATGGTGGTAGAAAAACAGCTAGATTAGGAAGCTGGTCGATCACAGTGGATTAGCTGTCATTACCTCCTACAAGCCGCCAAAGGTGAGTGTCTATAACCTTATGTGTCTCTTATGTATCTTGTATGTGGTATATTTATTGAATTGGAGGCATTCGGATCAATGTGTATATATAAAGGTCGTGTCAGATAACACTAAGCTTCATTTAGCATCTCAGTTCCCTTTTTTCTCATTATCAGTAATATTACATCAGTTTATTTTTGAATATCACCCATTTTAAATTATTGTGTTTTTTCAATGAGAGCATTCGGTGAAATTACTCGGATATTATGTAATGTTTAAGGTCAGTTTTAATTATTGTGGTAATGCAAAATACATTTTACGCTGAACGATTTCAATAGTCAGCTTTAATAATTAATCGGGATTATGACAACTTCACGTTTCAGTCTTCATTGTGAAAAGACACGTCGTCGCTATGGTATAAAAGGGTTGTAACTTAAACAGTAAATCACTGAAATATTTGTATATATAAACCATAGAGACCAAAGGTGTTTTAATTTGAAATCATCACAAATGTCTTAGTTAGATCTTGTGGCTTTATTTAAATATCTACTTTAAAGGCCATATATATTTATATATGGGCAATTTCACATAAAGGGTGCATTTCGGAAAAATTTAAACTTTACACAATTTTTTAGCAAATACTGCTAGATATTTATATGAAACATGTTTTATTTTAGCAGGGGTTGTATGGGGAAGCAGCAGACCAATAAAGTTTTGTCAATTATTTCTTCATGAATTAGTGGTATTTATGTTATTTTTTCAACACATTTTGCAGTCTCATCCCCGAATTGTCTTCATAGGAGGGTTTTTCTATTCCAGATATGCATCTAACACATAAATAAAGTTTTATTTGTGGTATGGTTATTGGTCTTACGATTCAAACGACACATGTTTGACAAAAATCGAGTCACAAAATCTGATTTTATGTGTATTTATTGAGTTTAAAGTATTTTCCGTTAAAAGTTTTTTTCATTTTTTCCCGCCAGTACATCACTGCCCAGCTTGAACTATCTACATATATATAGACATTCAATTACTCTTTTTATAGGTCTGGTGGTTATATATGGCATAAAAATACTTCAAACTGATTGCTGATTAACATTAGCAAATATATTAGAATTACCTGCATGTATGTGCAAATTCCGTTAAAATAATGTCCCCCTCCAGTACATCACTATTCAAGATCCACGCAGGGTGTTTTTCTAAGATATATTATTATTGCAATATATCCTGCCTCTTTGAGCCCCCACGTGGATATTAATTGGAAATTCATGTTAAAACAACCGCATATTTATACATTTTTAGATAAAAATAGTGTTAAATTAGAATTGTCCCCTCCAGTACATAATATCAATATTTAGTATTCTTTGTGTGATAAGACCTAATTTTTGTAATTTACTGATCTATATTGGTAATTATGTATTATTATAATAAAGCCTTCGTTAATGGCAGCCACTAGACACAACAAATTGATAATTATTAAAAATACATATATATGTATTTCATTAATGGATAAGTTGTAACCAAAACATATTTTGTGGGTGTTTCCTTTGTTCATTTTTAAATCAATATTAGCATGTAAATGTAATTTCTTCACTGTTTTGACTTACAAGACCAACTAGTACAATATATATACTTTTATGGCGTATATATCATCAAACAAATGTGCTATATATTGTCTATATTGTGCAGCCAGTACACTGCGCACTGGAGGGGACAGAACGTATGTAACACTAAAAGTGTATTTACTCAGGTATAGAACTTGGGGTATTTTTCATGCTTGTCAAGCGATTTAAGCGGACTGTACCAATACACAATCTACTAGACTACTTGAATTTAAAAAAAAATGTGTTTGTAGCAGCTGGGTCCTTTTGCTTCACCAAACCATAATAGTTTCGCTTCGGCGGCCCCACTCCTGTGGACCTTAACGATGCTGCACATGGGGATGGGTGGATAATGTTTGCTCAGCGAACCCACCCTGTAGAATAAATTTGAGAGGAACGGGGTCATTTCCACAGCTGACATTTCAGCCGATTACAGCCACCCTGTAGAGACTTCAGTTGTATTCGTTCTCACTCTACCCCTGAATGCGATGAGACCTTTTCCACCTATTTGAGCACCCCTCTCCACGCGACTCCCAACTGTCGGCCTCTCCCCTAAATTTCAAACTCTGCCCGAAATTATGAAAGTGGTACATGTAGAGCAAATATAGCTTTTATTGCAATAAATATGTTACCCATACATTTCTAATTCAAGTATGTCATAGCATACATATTTTACCATAAATAGAGACACATATAACGTTCTGAATTATTTTCTTGACTTTATATGAGCACATTTAATCTCGAAAATACGTAATATTTTTCAAAATGAAACCACATATTTTGCGTGCGTTTTCGTTCATAAGTAGATAATTAGGGGGATTATATCGACACAAAATCACAAGAATAAGAGTTTAGTCACTGTTTAAGCTGTTTTTGATTTATTAGCTGATGTAATCCCCCGTTTTAGGCTCTAATTATTTAATTTGTAATCAGAGGTGGCAATATTTGACTGTATAATCCAGTTCTACACACTCTATAATTCTGTGATAGGCTGTACAAATAACATTTCGCAGATGGCAAGGACACAGTGCTGCCTCAATGTTGGGCCATTATCATCGACGCTATCACAATTTTGGAACAGCGTTGGCCAAGTTCTCGCATCGCTTCGCGTACACTGTCACTTGGCTTGATGTTCCCAGGCCAGACGGTGCCGTCTGATTAGCTTTGATGTCTGAGCTTGGGGGGTGTCGCACGAGAGGCACGTGTGTCGTCCTGGAGTGGGGTCCCAAATAGGTAGACACAGGCTCATATCTGGCAGGGTGTAGTGGGAAGACAAGTACACCCTGCACGCAGGATGAGCGAGCCATGATGACCCGCCTACTTTAAAATGGATTTAATATTTTAAATGTATGATTGTCATATACATTTTCTATTGCAAAAAATGAGTTTAAATGTCTTGTTGACTTTCAAAATATGACCAGAAATGAGAACTACATACTATCTAATGCCCCTGTTCATTATCCACCCAGGAGGTGGTTTCACTACAGGTTATATGCTAGGATATAAAATTATGTCATGTCTTATAACATGGCCCCAGCCCCCAGATATATTATAGTTGATAGCGCACATGTTACTGGTACATGATGTGGGATCTTACAATGCTCAAGTTGGCGCAGCGTTGTATGGCCTTAATTTACTATGCCTGATAGTGATATCTGGCAAACCATGCCAAATAGCCAGACAATTAATTGATATAATATAAAATGTGACGTTTTAAGGAGGGCATCTTCTCCACAACAAGGCTAGGCATATCGTTTGATATAGCTAGACTATAACTATAAAAAATTGTGAGGTTTGAGAAAGTGTTATCAGCATACCAGTTATATTCATAAAATATACATGTATGCCACGAAAAACTTCCAAATCTATCAGGTTCAAAATGGCCAACTGGTGTCCATTATTTAACTTAACATGCTTCATATCCAGTGCCAGATAACTAGACAATTATTATAAAAGAAAATGTGAGGTTTCCGGGAGGGATAGGCCTTATTTATTTCAACTCAGATCACATTCAAAATTGCCAGCTATCTGCCATTTATTATCTACTTTCAAAAATATATTTTATGTCTGATATATCTAGCAAATATTGCCAGACAGCTAGACCATAGAATGAGAAAACAAAATATGAGGTTTTAAGGATTGTGGTAAATGCCGAGAAAAATTTCAACTCCCATCAAAATTACCCTGATAACATCACAGTATTGTCCCAATAAAATGGTTTCATTGGGCCTGATTATCATTATGTCTTGAACATTGGTGCTGTTTTCAGCCAATACAGTTTATGATCTATATTCTGCATTGGACCAGTAATGGGCCAATAAAGGCAAAAAATGTAGTCGCATAATAACAACGGCTGAATACTGGATTTTAACCGCTGTTACTGCCGATAGCATCCGGTATAAAATAGGAATTGGCCTAATGACGTCATGTTTAGGCCTACTTTAATATATGTGATATCTGCTAAAATGTGCCAGATAGTTCAAAGGTCATTATACTAAAACAAAATGTAAGGTTTCAGGGAGATATTTTGGCAAATATTAACTCATCAAATTAAAAATAGCCGATTATCGGGATATATGAAAAAAATCAAATTTAATAGGTCCTGTTATGAATACAAATATATCCCAGATTTGTAGATATAGGCCTTGGCTGGAGTGAGAGAACGGTATTGTTATATAAACATGATAAATTATTATTTGTACCATACTAAAATAGTTAACCAGTAATCGTTTTACCGTAGTAAAAACGTAGCCTGGTGTAAAATAATGGTAGGGCTATTGCTACATGCATGTAAATGTGTATTCAGTTTGGGGTATGTGTAATTTTTTTAAATTATATGTACCGGTACATACAAAACTTTGTATCCAATTATATAGGCTCAAGATCGGCTGGAGCTAATATTATTTTTAAACCACTGAACATAAATATATTGTGTACGGTACATTAGCATAATAAAACAGTTACACTACAACTAAGTAACAAAGTAAAAAGAAAATGCTAGATTTCAGGGAGTGACAGCTGGGACCTAACAAATTTGAACTTGATCACATTCAAAATAGCAGACTTGTGGTAATTATTTAATTATTGAATATGCCTGATATCGGGCAAACTACGGTATGTTAGCTAGCTAGACCCTACAACAAGCTAATGCTCCTAACAGCCATGATGAAGTGAAGATAAGGGAGGAATATGCCTTGAAAATGGTTGTTTTCATTTATATACCTTGACAAATTTCAACTCTATCAAATGCAAGATGGGTGACTATCGCCCATTATTTACTATATGCTTGATTTCAGGCAAAGCATCCCAGATACCTAGCCCAGTACTATAATTTATCCAACTCCCCTCATGAAAGTCCGGAAAGTATTTTGTTGACATATATATCCCTCCCTCAAACCTCACATTCTGTTTTATACCATAAACCTCACATTTTGTTTTATAGTATAAAACAAAATGTCAGGTTTGAGGGAAGGATGTGCCAACAAAATGCTTTCTAGACTTTCGTGAGAGGGTTGGAGTGGATACACTAACTGTCTCTGTGGTTATAATGGAATAATAGTAATGTAGATGTATGTAAACTATGACTGATGATGCTATTTTATCCCTTTTTAGTAGTTTACTTGTTATTAAGTTGAATTATTGAGTGATCATTCATGCTTACAGGTTTGTTATTGTAGTTAAAAAAAATATGTCCTCTCCAGTACATTTAATGATATTAGCTTGAACACCGTGACATTTTCCAAGTTATGTCTCAAAAATCATAATTAATTTCCATTGTTTTTCCTTGATGGTGTTTAACACGATGCAGACAAATAGTTGCGGCCTGTACCCGTGATAAACCACTTAAACATCATTTTATTTTAGCAAAGTTTATACAATTATGCTACTTCAGCTCAATTTGAAAACAAAATGTTGATTAATAACAATATATATTGGAGCAAAATTAGAATATGAAATGTTGAGCAACATATCATGTTTTACTGAAAAAAATTGTCATACATATAATTGTGCAGAGGATTCCCATGAAAAAGCACTGTAAACATGCACAAAATATGTCATATATATTATTCAGGTTATATGTGTATATTTAGTTGATGTCAGAGCACTAATTTGTTGAGTTGTCGAAATAAATGCTGTACAATTCATACTTGAGTGTATTGCAAAATTTCATTTGTCACATTTCAAATGAATATCAAATCTATATACATGTGAAATACGGGTACAACACATAGTGATCTTCCCTTTAGAAACACGACAAAAAAAATAAAAAAATTAGGGGGTCAGGATTTTCAAATCATCTACATTATTAGCATTTTAGCAGAGACTATGATTGTTAAAACAAATGTCCCCTCCAGTACACGCAAAAACAGCATACATTTCACAAGTCAATTTCTTCATTTATGGGCATAATTAAGCTCTGGAAATTTAACTGATGTTGGGGAATGACATCTCGTTGTCAAAAGTTGTGAAATTACCATACATGGAAGGTTTTTATTTTTGACATGCTATGAGACTTTGTGTGTGCCCTTTACGTGAAATTGCCCATATATATATTTAAAAAAAATACCCTTTAGTAATTTACTCAACTTCAGACGTAAATTCTGACGTTTAAAGAGTTAAAAGAGTGGCCGATGATACCGCTCTTTATTATCAGGCTGACTAGAATCAAATATGGGCCTATTTTTCTATTAAATGCGAGATTTAAATCTTTGGAAGAAACCTGGAGAAGCATCCGCCCCTGCCCAGCAAACAAGGGGCATTCATTCATTGCTGTTTCAATGTTGGGCCAGCGTCGGAGACGGTGGGCCAACATTGACACAGCATCGGGTGAATTGCCCGTGTTTGCTGGGTGGGTAGGCCTACATGTCTTAAGGTGTGGCAAAATATAGTCAATTCACCAGAGGGGCTTTGGGCCACATGTACCTTTATTTTTTGTCAGAAAGTTTAAATGTCCGAACGAAATAATATCCTGGAACCCCTTGTACAAGTAAGTTGACGATGACGCCTAAGTCCGGCACCTGCTCTACTAAAACATATAATGCCCGGAAGCACGGTTGTGATAAAAGAGTAACACAATAAGAATAAAACTAGGTCAAACATAGGTAGGCCCTCCTCTCCTTGAAATAACATATGATATTATGAATATTTTTGAGCCAAAATTTAAATCTCTTTATTTACAAATTATATATTTAATTGCATCCCTTGTGGTTGCAAATGTGTTTATAAACCTAAGATACTAGTGATTTTGTGGAATTTTGGCGGCCATATTGGATTTTAAAAAAATGTCCCTGGGTAAACTTTTACACACCCTCTGGAAATTACCACTTAGGACCCTTATGAACCGAAATCGGTCATAAAAAACTGTATAACCTCTTCCCACCCTTTTTTGAAAATTCCTCCAGACTATGACACTTTGTTTATCATTTCGAGTTTTTCATTATTATATCAATAAGTGGATAAGCACGGAATAAAACCTCAGAATCGAAGACGGAAGGTTTGAGGCAATGCATGTTACCTCACGGTCACTGAAAACCTCCAATTCCCCCTATCTATATTCATCTAAATATGTTTTTTACAAAAAAAATCAGAACAATCGTCTATATTTTTGTGTGCACATGTATCTATTTATAAGTCAATGTTTGTATAGTCCTTATTTTCAAAAAGCCATCACACCCTTCCACTCGCTCGTTTATGTGCCAACTTTGAAACCCAGTCACATTCAGAATCTAATTGACCAGTCACAGCGTTGATACAGGTTGCCCAATTTAACAGCAATTGCTCACGGACGGCTGCACCACGCCCAAATAGAGGTCTGCACCGAATGACTTCACATGGATCGGCGGGCGGTGGTTAAAACCTTTTAAGCCCGAATTTACCATTGTCATCTTCATCCACTACAAGCCGCGAATTGCTGTCGCAATTCTCGACTTGTAGTGGATGAAGATGATTTGATGAGGTTTAAAAATTAAAAAAAATTGCCATGTATTGGTAAACCAGTTTCATGGAAATTTTCGTTTTAAAACCCTTAGTTGTAGGAAAATTAAGTCTGTTTTCAGGGATGTAAAATGATGCTTTAATGCATCGTGAGGGCTTAAAGGGGTAAAGCTGCCTGCCTGTATGTTTCGTCCCCTGTTCTGGTATTCAGGTTTCAAAGAAACAAAAGTTTTTCCCTCGCTCACTCGTAAAATGTCAGAATTGTGGGGAGCTAGTATATCGAACACTGTGTCTGGAGGGCAGTATCATCTCATTCATCTCGCCATCCTCAGGAGGTTCTCCTGGTCAAGTTTAGCCTATATGTGTACAAAGGTGGCCTAAAATCTCATCATTCATTCGCATGGATCGGCACCTGCATTATTTTGTTTTCCTTGTTTTTGTCAATTTTCATAAAACATTTATTTCTGTATTTACAGTAGGTGGAAAACACTTGAATTAATACATATGTCAATTCACGAAAGTTTTGTCATTAACAAAACATCGATTTATCTTATTAAACCGATAAAAACAAGTATGATTAGTATGTAAACCGTTGCACTTGGTCGTAGTCTGTTTTGAGAAACATATTCACCATCAAAAGAATCCTGCTGGATACATTTTTTTTAATGAGGACCAATCCGTCGATAACAGATATCACAACATAATATTATAAAATAGCAGTGCTTTCATATACCGGTATATACGTCGCATTTTGCATTTCGAGGTAGGCCTTTGAAACATTAGGTTAGGGCACAAGGTCCTGCTCACTTAATATTTATTTAAGTGTAACTTGTCATATCACATCGTAAACCCACAGCCTTTGAAAAGTTTTTGCTTTGCATCACAAAATAATTGGTGCTATAGCATCATACTACATAATCTAGCTCCCCCTGTCCGCTTAGGTACCTCCGGACCTCTAGCAATTAAAGTGTTATCTGTGCTACTCAAATAAGTGACACTTTATCTACAGGGTGACATATTCCATTATACAAATCACAATGATTGTCAGGCTTTAGATAACCAGTTTCACCATAGACCGCCGGTGCTCGTGTTCTAGCCCGTGCCTTGTAATCATTGACGCTGTTGACGCTGTCATCACGTCATGGCCTTTGTTTCAACACCAGATTTGTATAGACATGATAGACTTGATAAATAATGATAAAGCAACATAATGTAAATGTCGGCAACAAAATAGGTTGGCATAGAATGATGGCGGCTGGCTGTTGCTCTATTGACAGGGATTTTTTCCTGGCCTCATTTTTCCAGCTGTATATATGTTTCATGTGAGGGTTTCATGTACAGAGCCATTATATCATTTACCACCTTACCATTTACACACTGTCACATCTGTAATTCAATGCATGGTGTGAAAGAATCACGTATACTGTTCATGTCTATGTAGATGTGAGAAAGCCCTATACAATAGGACAAGTTATTTCAGATTCACTAGTGAAAAAACCATTACGATTACTTTAGAAATATAAAAGTAATAATTCGGGTTACTTTGGAAGTACATGTACATGTATATGAGCAAGAATTTATCTATATGAAGTTCTTGACATAAGTAATAATTGTTGGATCGGGGCAAATTTTAAAATCGTGTATATATGCCAGTGAGCTAAGACATTGACAGTATCCCAGCAACACGGTAATGTGGAAATAATGTTGGCTTAATGGCAGACCACATTCTGCGACGCTGATCTAGCATTAAACCGACATTAGTTCAATGTATCTCATTTGCGAGGATGTTTGTAGTGGTGATTGCTTCACCTGAATAATGACCATCATATCGGTGGGGTTTTTCAAATGAGTCACTGAAAGAGGAGGTAATGGTTTAGGCGTCATATTCAGTTTGGTTTCATTTACATGATGATCGGCTACTGGAACAAGGAATATCAGATTCGCTCGGAAGGTAATATACAGATACTTTTCACCCACTTGAAGTTGTGGATCGCGTCAGCGAGACACAACTTCAAGTGGGTGAAAATTTCGAAATATATAGTTAACATTTATTGGTGTCCATTGGCAGAGGATGGCTGCGGTGTAATTGATTGGCTGCTCGCGTATACCTTAATTAATTAATATGAATATCGTTGCATCGTGATAGACGTGAAGATGGGTTTCAAAGGTAGCATTTTTCCACTGTACATCATGGTCACACGTCTTATTGTTACCAGGAGTTACTGTACTGAATAGGCGCACTTTATCGCGGCTACACTCCTATGCCCATTAGTTTTTAACAGTACTTATCAGCATGCTTATTCGTGTTATTACAGCACAGTATTTAGAAATTTGCACTTTTTATAATTATACAGCATATCATGGACATACGTGTTGAGAAGCTCGTGTTATTTGTTAAGTTACAGATGGTATTTTAATGTTGGCTCACGGTCCAGGACGTTGGCTCAACATAACAATAGTACAACATGCGGCGGTAGTATGACCTTGCCGTCCACCGGGACCTAAAGGGTGTCATCTGCTACTACTAATGACTGTCAGATGACACACTTTAGCACCGAGGGAACGATGTACGCAGTATTTCAGTGCAAATCGGAGGCACATTATAAGTATTATTATATTATCTGTTATATTAATCGTTCAAATCTTAGCTCATGACAAAATGGAAATGTCACACGCCATTCCCAGCGCACACGTGATATGAGTATATACTATAACTTAAGCCTCGGTCACAAAGGCTCGTATGTCCGATAGATTCGTACGAAACTTGTTTTTATTTCTCAGCATTCGTACGGCGTCACATATGTTCTCCAAATGTTCTTGCGAAATTGATAAATTTACCGTTCAATTCGTATGAACATGAATAGGCCTACATGTACCTATTGCTGAGCTCGGTAGTTCTATCCTCTAAAACATGGTCACAATGACCCGTTCTCACGCCGTATCAACGATTGCGGGAGCATTTCTCGCGCCCTTTTCACGGGGATCGTAAGAAAAAAGGTAATTATTATCCCATTGTTAAGCTCATAGCCAGGTCTTCGACATGTCTGAGAACTCTACAAACGCCCCAAGAAAACCCCCATCGTAGGGTGGACATATACGGTCGCCTTAGAAACACCCTAATAACTACGTACGATTTTAAGTTGTTCTTACGGAGTTCTTACAGCGTTTGTACGAGCGCTGTACACATTTTCTGCCCCTAATTTTTTTTACTTTCTTAAACATTGGTGCGGCATCCATATGAAAAATATAGGATCTGTGGAGCTCCTATATTTTTCATTTGGATGCCGCACGAAGATAATCTCATATATTATTAAGTGTGTCCCAAGCTGCTCTTAAAAATTAAACGGTCACCTCACCAACCTCGTAATAAGGTCGTTAGAAATAAAACGAACTATATGAAAAAGTATACGAACATCGTACGATCGCCTTTGTCAAACAGCCCCAAAAAATAATGACTGATCAAGCTGTTCTTACGGAGTTCTTACAGTATTCCTAGTAGTTCTTATGGGATCGTACATCAACCCTACGACGAGGAGTTTTCTTCAGGAGTTATAGACATCATCAAGATCTTGCTATTAAGGACACGATACAAGATGATGTGACCCGTACAGCGTTCGTACGGGTCATTACCCCGTAATTAAAGACCCAGGCTTCACCAACACATAGGCGAACTGAGCTGATGTATTTTTCGCGGACTTGGTAGCTCCTATAATGTATTTGTGATGACTGTGTACGCAACACATCTACTATGAGACATTGCGTAGTTTTCTAAGAAATAAAGACCGCCCGTGGTGCGCTATGACCTTTCAATCATTGTTGTCAACGTGTAATATTAATATGAATGCGATTATTGTTTGTTTTGTTTTTCCTAAGAGATAAATGGTTGATATGTAACAGAGTGCTAACGTTACTTTACATTTTATCTAAATTAATCTTATTATCTGGGTATTTTAACTTTATTAATTTATGAAGACGCTTAAAACAGACTAACCGTTATATATGCATTAGCATAGGGGCCTATTATCATGTAATGCTACGTCAAACATACCCCGGTCTGTATCTGAGAGCTCCAATTAAACAATCTAACATAACACTGCACAGAAATAACAGGATCACTTGAAGTTGTGGATCGCGTCAGCGAGACACAACTTCAAGTGGGTGAATTTTCAAATTGAATAATTTGGCGGTTTAAGGGTTAAACAGTCTGAGCCGGCTGGTAAATGCTGGCCAGAGTGTTTTTCATTGTTGACTTTCTAGTGCGTAATAAAGCACCTAAAGACATTATAATGTCAAGATTTTTTTAAATTTTTGTATATACTAGTATGCATCTTGTCTTGTATGGCTAACATGGTTATGTATAAATTTAAACACATTACTACAATCTATTATTTGTCCGACCCCGACATTCTAAGCCGGGAATGGAGAGTTATTGTCGAGTATCACGGTAGTATAGACATATGGTACTATAATCAGTCACGTGTGACCGAGCTGTTTATTATGAGGGATCCTCATTATTATCGGATGTCTTTTAAGTCCGTTAAAACTCTCGTCCTTCGGCCTCGCGACCTTTTTCACAGCAGAACTCTTCGGGCTTTACCCTATGCGTCAATATCGATATGTAGGCTTATAGTCTAATCTATATGGCAAATATTCGCTTATGGAGTCGCTTTAAAAAAAATTAAAAAGGGTTTTTCAAAAGTGTAACATATGACATGCTTTCATGACATGTCTGTCGGGATAGTGTTGTTAACTCTGGGAATAAATGTGATCATATGATAGTAGACCTATATATTTGTCATCACAATAGTGAAAGTGACTACAGAATGTCAGGAGTGTAGCGCAATTTCACATGATTAGCAAATAATTTATGTATCAATTTTAATGTACTAATAGTAAGTATTATCTTGAAAAATTTGCAACAGATATCGTGTAAATGATTAATTTATAATTTATATATTACAGTTCAAGTTCAGATTATGAACTTGGTCAGGTAGAAAAATGGTGAAAAGACTTGTCACACATGATTTAGTTTATCTGTATATAACCTGATGAGATTTAGTGCTATCCTCAGCTATTTTTATTTATTTGGTATGGCAAATGCACCCTTGATTTTTTTGTGATGTTGCTTGAAACAAGAATAAAGCGTCAGATGTGCAAAGCTAAATAATAGTATATTTTGTCCCATAATTTACGGACATTATAATGCTGACATCTTAATTTCCGAACAAGCAGATTTGACCGTATTAAATTACTAAATTCAAATGGAAACAATATACTCTTTGAAAATAAATAGCCTACATAAATGACTTAAGTTTCAAACATATGACATGTCAAACAAATACACAGTTGCTGGTATTTTCGCTAGAATACATATTCTACTTGTTATTTTCAGACTTCCGTAGGACACCATAGATGGGCCGCCACCAGCTGACATTTGATTTATCTGACAAAAAACTTGTGGATAAAATCTGAGTCATCCTCCTGGTCACGTGATTGTCACCACTAAAGGTCACGCGTGATGAGGTGAGTATTCTTATTGCATATAGCTATATCCCTATCATATCAGATATGTATACTACATCAGGCTGAACCGTAGCATTTTGCAACAAGAATAGCTTCCTATAAGCAGCGCTACGGGTGCCAGTGGTTTAACTCACAGCAGTCTGACCGTTTTGACATCGGACGTCTGTGTGGTCTGGCCATTTTTGTGATTTTGTGACATATTCTGATACCCCTAATAGAGATTTAGAATGATGGCATATGTATTTCCCATATACCACAGGAACACACATACAATATATAACAGGAATACACATCAATTAATTGGCCAATATGATGTTGCCATGGTAACCGACAGCCATCTTGAATATGCTAATTAGGTAGTCAAATTCTCGGAAATTTTGTTTGAAAATGATATTTTTGAGATCCAATGAGATTCAAGAGTACAACATTATATCAATTCACGCGAAATATAATAAAATACATCACAGACGGCTCGAAGAAGCATTCAGTAGGTCTATACACACAAATTAATAGGGTAAATAAGTTATTATCATGGGGTATAGTAATCTGTCTAAATTCCCTGGGGGGTATGCCGGATTTCTTATCTTGAGATGACATTACCAGCTCATCTGGGAAATACCGAATACCTTGTATTCATCTGAGCCTGGAGTTCTATGTTTTGTTCAGAAACGGTTGTGACGCAAATAAATCAACCCTTTATGTTCTAGGCTCTCCATGTTGTGTTCATAGTTGCGCAAGTGATGTCATTTGGTGAATGGCTAAGCATTATTGCTAGGTCCGAGCTGAGCTCGGACCTAGACTGCAGCGTCATAAATTGCAGGTCCGAGCTGGGCTCGGACTTAGACTGCTACGAGTTAAACTGTCGAGCAAATACATTTCAACACTATATTGTTGAAGCCTCAGAACATTGTCTTAGATATAATTATAACGTATTTCACAAAAAAAAATGAAATAACGACCCCACCAGTTCACCCGAATGAGCAGAAATAACGTCAAATCACAATTTATTCAAGTAGGCGCATGACTAAAACTTTATAAATTATTCATCATGGTAAATTGAGAGATCATAATACAAAATACCAATTCACACGAGCCACTGGACTAAGTGATATAAGAGTATCAGGCCGGGTATGTATAGGCCCTACGACATTGAACGTTCAGGAGAATTGTTTGCAATGGAATATGATACATGTATAACATGATATAATTTGTTTTTCAATGCGGCGTTCTCGTGCTGTGTTATATCAGCTATATATGATTTAGTGAGCAATTCGGCGATGTGATCTTTGCTATCAATATATTTGTTATCAGCTGGTTTGGGATGGTACCAGTCAGTTTGTCATTACTCACTATTACCTGTGATAAAAGATAACATCTACAGGAAGGCATTACGTATACTTCCTGAGTGAGTGAGTGAGTGAATGAGTGAGTGAGTGAGTGAGTGAGTGAGTGAGTGAGTGAGTGAGTGAGTGAGTGAGTGAGTGAGTGAGTGGGTGAGTGCGTGCGTGCGTGCGTGCGTGCGTGCGTGCGTGCGTGCGTGCGTGCGTGCGTGCGTGCGTGCGTGCGTGCGTGCGTGCGTGCGTGCGTGCGTGCGTGCGTGCGTGCGTGCGTGCGTGCGTGCGTGCGTGCGTGCGTGCGTGCGTGCGTGAGTCAGTCAGTCAGTCAGTCAGTCAGTCAGTCACTTACTCATCCACTCTTAGTCAGTCAGTCAGTGGCCGCGGGCATTCGGACATAACATTGCAAAACGAATATCTTACTCTTGGGATATTTTCCTCATATTTTTACTTTCTTTGAACTGACTCGTTAACTTTTTTTCAGTTCATTAGTCCTCACCTTCAATTTTCTCCATCCACCTAATTATGGCCATACTTATGTATTGACAATAATCTAATTCTCTGAAACGCAGTGGAGTCACCGGAATTTTTTTGACTGGTACCTCGGTGAAAATAATGTTACATAAGATCCCTCCCCCATACTTCTTTGTATTGGCCAGCTCGGTAAAAACATGAAGGTCAAGGCTATTGAGTTTCACAGAATATATCCACTGATCTAGTTAAACGGAAGGATGTTCACGGAGATATCTGTGATTAGAAGGTCGCCATAAAGTCTGTATACTGACAATAATTATACCAGACCATGTTAACCACCACGTAGGTCTATCCTGTTTTAACAAGCAATGTTTATCCATGTACCCCTCCACTTGTCCCCAGTTTAGGTTTAACTTGCATGGGTTACATCATCTCATATACCAGGGAGTGATGTGGCTGTGTGTACATTTCACCTACAACATTTTACAAGAGGATTTAATAATAATAAGCACAAGTGGGATACTTGTCAGTAAAATTACCTGAGTTGATGTGAGTGGCATTGAAGCTAGACATTACACATTGACATTGTGCACAGTAAGACGACATATCGGTTTCGTTGTCATTAACGGGATCACCTAGTCACAAGAGTTACAGTCATACCCTTATGTGGAAAGGCTGGTAATTATGTCTCTTGATCTCTTTAATTTCTTATGGGTGTTACCTAAACCATTCGATTTTTTGGATCAGCAAGCAAATGTTCAATTAATAAGCTATCAGCACCCCTGGGAAGTGAGTGCACGTTCCACGTTGGTCAAACATTGTACAAATGTGGTACAAATGTTTTGTGTTTACTGAGTAATCAACTGCAGCTATCAAACAACAATATTTTAGTTTATTCCCTGTAAGTCGTTATTTGTCAGAACAGTGTCCTTCTCTTGTGGACTAGAACAAGACGAAATAGCTGATGTGTAAATGTCTAAATCGGGTCAATTGAAAATCTCACCCAATTGTGCTTGTGTCTGGCTGCCGCGGTCAACGAATCGATGGGGATGAAAACTTAATTTATAAAATTTTAGGCTGTTTCAGAGCCTAAGTAGGCATACAGCTAAAACGTGACCAGAGTATCTGCATACTGACGTACTGAACTATCGGTATGATCCATATGACTGTGACAGGATATAACACCACGTGATTAAAGGGATCTCTATTGTGTGTCCGCTATCAGACTGGTAGGTCAATTATTTAGTATCATCACATTATATAAACACATTGCATTATAGTACATTATTTAAGAATAATGTACTGTCATTTATGTAAGTTACAGTTCATGGCACTCGACCCCCTTGCCATGTATATATTTAAACAGGGCACAGGCTATTAAAAATATGCATCATAACTACTTAAAATAAAGTTAAACGGCAAACAGCATTAAGCCCTGGTCAGACAGCACTTGACGGCTTAATCACGGCCAAAAAGTTTTAAAATCTGTTGGACGTGGTCGTACGTGGTAATTATTGGTTAATTTTGTGCTTGGTCGTGGTTTGTACGTGGTATTGCCGTCGACGGCTGCTACACTGCTAAAGCACTGCCTAAGCACGGGTAACCACGGTTAACCTAATACTAGGCTATTCAGAGATTAGATGATTCCAGACGATTTGCAATTATGAGAAATTATTTGTTCGTCGCTTTTTTGACTAATTATGGCCTAGTTTAGCCTATATATCTGCAAAAAAGGTGGCCTAAAACCCCGTTCATTTCATGTTCATCCCTTGACATGTAGACTGCAAGTGCCCAGTGATACAGAAGTGATACAGAAGTGATCAGGCAGTGATCAATCGTATATTGAACTTGTTTGAAACGTGCTTAAGTAGTGCTATGTACGCGGAAAAATGCATTTGTCAGTGATAAGGAGCTAAACAGACACTATTTCCGTGCTTTGACCGTGACAGACCGCTAAACTTTGGCGTCTTACCACGTCTTACCATGTCTTAATCACTGCCGGAACACGGATTATCAAGCGTGTTTCACTTGTGTTGTACGTTCTTACCACGTGTGCCGTCCGTGCTTGTCCGCGCTCTGAAGTTTTGAGCAGTTCAAAACTTTATTTCGCGTCCGACGCCATTCCGATCTTCCCCCACGTCCTGCCACGTCTAAAACGCGGCTGTAGCTCGTCCTCAACGCGGTACGCGAACAACATCGGCTGTTTTACGCGAGACTACTTTTTGACGTTTTACAGGGCTTTATCATGATACATGTAGACGGATGCATAATATATATTGCCCGCACCAAAACCGGAGATAAAATAGCTGTATGCATGGATGAATAAATGAATGAATAAATAAATATGAATGAATGAATGAATGAATGAATGAATGAATGAATGAATGAATGAATGAATGAATGAATGAATGAATGAATGAATGAATGTTCACAAAAAGACTAAACTATATCAAGCAGAAGAACATGACAAGGATAGTGGGATGAATCAAATACAATCGAGCCTTTGTTGTCTGAGGCCGACCACGCTACCTTTCGCTCACAATATTGAATCTTCACGATTGGGCAGGGAAGAAACATTATACCTTTAAAGTATGCTTACCGTAATATGGAGAGCAGCTGAGCCACACTTGCACAGCTTTGTGGATGAATACCGACTAAAATAGAATGCCGATTAGATCATCAGTAAATGACGTGTCATGCAAGAATGATATCAGCACTACTAGTTGATTAGCAATTACATGGGAAGAGTTGACATATTGCAATCCTAATGATATCGTGAGTGATCGATTAAGGTGACCGTGTACCAATTTCCGGATTATAACAGGAAGATGATGTAACTTTATGTCGTACAATGACCACGGCAATTTGATTATAATTATGTCCAAGGATTTCCCGGCCCTAAGCATCATGTTTTCACTTATTTCTAAAAATAAATTTCCTCTCGATGGCTATCTACGTGGAACAATAACTATTTGAAAATATTCCCGTCCATCTGTTTTTATTACAACCTAATTATAATATTATTTAATAATAACATCAAAATAAAAAGAAAAATTGTGTTTGAATAACGGGAGTCAAATATGAGGTAGGATGGAGCAGAGCCCCATCTGGTGAGCCCTGGGGGTGTGTGATCAGTATAATCTGCCTGGTGAACCGTCTGATTTATGCCAACTTGCCAAGCTTGTCAATGATGGCCGCTTTTAGATGATTCATCACGCAAATGTAGCTATAAATCATATACGACTATAATCATAATGTCACTTGTGACAATAGCATCAACAACAAACTAATCATACTAATAGCAACAATGACGTCATCAACGGTGACACATACAGAAAACCTACATGACAGAATAACGACAGCAACGCAAAGCAGCAACGGTCACAGCAACAGCATCTGTAACGACACCAACGGCTCAGCAACATCAGCAAGAACAATATACTACAGTGCAAATAAAACAGCAGTAACTGCTTACTTTTCAAATGAGCAGTTAGTATTGTTTGGCTTTACAAGGCAGATAGCAGGTACTGCAGCAAGCAGCATTCGATAGTAGCAGCAGCAGCATTGATACAACAGCAGAGCTATCGATAGGAGTGATAGACCCAGTAAACATGAGACGTTGGCCAAACGCTGGTTTACTGTTGGGCCAACGTCGTAGACGCTGGGCTAACAGTAAATCAGCTTTGGGCCAACCTCTCATGTTCACTGGGGAAGTAGTATCATCGAAAATATATAGGACTTCCAACCTTCCATAATCGTTTTCGTGCGACATAGCTTTTGGTGGAGAACATATTGCCAGTATTCTGAGTTCAATTCCAATTTGAGTTGGTCTGATTTTTAGAAATAAAAGGTATCTTACTTTCAAACCGGACACTGTCATGGACATTGCCAGGGACATTGCCAGGGACATTGCATGGATATTGCAAGGAACATTGCCAGGGACACTGTCAGGGACATTGCCAAGGACATTGCTAGGGTCATTGCCTGCAGGGACATTGCCAGGGACATTACAGGGATATTGCCAGGGACATTACCAGGGACATTGCCAGGGACATTGCCAGGGACATTGCCAGGGACATGCCGGGGACATTGCCAGGGACACTGCCAGGGACATTGCCAGGGAAATTGCCAGGGACATTGCCATGGACATTGCCAGGGACATTGCAGGGACATTGCCAGGGACATTGCCAGGGACATGGCCAGGGACATTGCCAAGGACATTGCCAGGGACATTGCAGGGACATTGCAGGGACATTGTCAGGGACATTGCCAGGGACACGGTCAGGGACATTGCCAGGGACATTGCTAGGGACATTGCCAGGGACATTGCAGGGACATTGCTAGGGCATACATGTGAGACTTGTAATGCCATTGATGTGGTGAACTCACGCTCACCATTCTGTGTCTGTTCTTGCTTCACGCGATTCCAGTGTACATGTACATGTGAGTGTTCATATGAAGCGGGCAGTGCTAACTAAGACATAAATGATGACTTTAATTTGAAAAAACCCTTTGGTCTCCATGGTTTATATAAAAAATATTTCAGCGCTTTTAGGGGTTAACAAGACATGCAGAAACCAACGTTTTTAATAAAGCTGAGATATAATATATAATTTTTCATCGCACTTTTGGCGAATGAGTTTAATTGATTTGTTAGAAGCACGCCACCATAAACACATAACCCGTATAGTAAATGCAGGCTACCTTTATGTGATGGAAAGCAATATTAGGCCACCATACCTCAATCTCGCCGCTATATCATTAGCATCAGGGGAGGACGAAGAGAACTGGGACACCATTTTACTGTTGTCATTTGACCTTTGTGTGTTACTGCTATGCCGTTTATAAGTTTGTATGTGGCTATCATGTAGTCTGGGGATATTATTATATAATGTTATTAACCATTTTGGTTTTTTGCACCTGCTGAAAAAAAAGTTTAAAACGTGGAGAACTGGGACATCGCAAGGAGAAGTGGGACAGCTGATGGGGTGAAGTGGGACAGTTTTACGTATCTCTTTACACCCATCGATACTAGAAACAAATAGAATTATAAACAGATGTAAATGGGTACAAACAGTGTATGAACACATTTACACAATTTATATCCAATATATAAAGAAGTGGGCCACTTATATGGAGAAGTGGGACACTCACGGGGAGAAGTGGGACGTCATGTCTCAGTTCTCCCCATACATGCCATTACATATAGTCCCAGTTGTCCCCATGCCTACCAGATTTATAACCCATTCACTTACTCAATAAACAAAATAGTAAACAACATCAAGCTTATACATATCTACGAAGAAGGTAGCAAGGATACCCCAAGCACAGTAAATGTGAGGTACTGTACATGTTCAACTCGCTTTAGACATTTACACAAAGGCAGCAAAAAAAACTTTTTATACTAAAAATCTTAGTTTAGTCATTGCACTAACAAAGTTGACTGCAATTTGATTCTGGAGAGATATGTGGTCAAGGCAACTAAGGGCCACAGAAACATGTTTCCTAGAAGCTGATTGGCTGAAAACAACGGTCGTTATCAGCGGTGTCCCAGTTCTCCCTTGTCCCAGTTCTCCCCGGCCTCCCCTACCAATGTAAAACGATGTCCCATAATATGTAATTGAGCACCAAGTCCCCAGCCCACTTTATACTTCCAGGGTTATGATATTATGAGAATAATATTATTATTCGAGGAAAAGAATATCCTGCATGACAACATCTTCTGATACTATCTTCAGTAAACAATCAAGCCATCAACACGGAGCGGATACTTACGTACGTTCAGTGGATTATTGATTTCATGAAATATTATTTAACATCAATTTAGTATTCGTCCAGATCTACGTGTATACCGTATATATACATAGTAAATTCGTGATATTCCAACTACTTCAATTTCTCGTATGCACAGTATATACAATATTTGGAATAGCTGTGGAGTGGTGACCAGGACAACAGCATGTATGTGATCCAGTAGAGTGCGTGACAGGACTGGTGGCTCCCATACCTGGAGCAGTACATAATGGGCGTGGACATCTCACTGGCATACAACGTGCATATAGGCGGAAGCCTCACCGGCAGAGGGGATTCCGACAGTGGACGCCTGCGGTGATCCTGAAGATCACGACGGACCGGACATGGAGCCACAATCACACATATCCCTGTGCCTGCAGTGACAATCACGGATTCTACTAACTACCTGAAGGATTCATATATATGGAGACAACATAGTTCAAGGACAGGTGGTCCAGTTATTGCGACAATATATATTACTGCATCAGCATCGTGGTGTAATTAAATTAGCCTCTTAATGATGAGTAGCAGCATATAGTCAATGGCCCAACTGTCTGATTTACAGATAGGGGGTCCCTATTTGATCGTTCACCACACAGCGGTGATGGCTTGTTGAACCTGAAAGTGTCACATAACTATATAAGGGATGTATACATGTCTACGGGTTTGTGATATTATACACTTATACAATATACAATGATACAGTATGTGACTGTATGATATATTGAATCTGAGACATTTGATAGGCTTCAGAACCACGTTAGTTTAACTATTACAATTCCCTGTGATATGATAGACCGCACTAGAATAGGATGGCTCGTGTATCTTCTAGCTGCCTGATGACCAGTGGTCAGTCTCCATGTACAGCCTGACATATTAGTCCTTGCTGCTGCCATACCTTACTCACTGATACTCGCTATCCACAAGTACTACCTACATGTAGATGGCGATCTGCTGAGCCAAGCAAAACCCGTCACGACACTAGATCTGATTCCACAAGCAAATATAGACGATGAGTGAGCAAATGTCAAACACGGTAATATAGTTCTCTAGATTTCTCTATTCATTCATTGTGATTCATAAGATGGCTCATCACCGTCATCTCGTTACATTGCTCAGCACTATAACTTGAGAAGTCATGATATAGTATTTCAACATTTAAACCATTCTGCAAAATACTTCTACTACAACAATAAATCGAGGTAAATGACGAACAGTTTCAAACTGCCAATTTAATCGTTGTTTGGCGAATACGCTAGCCGTAATATGTTGATTTGACGTGGCTGTTTAATATTTTACAGTTTGTAAATCGATGCACCAGTTTAAGAAAATTTGATATAATTATTATAAAGATTGAGAAATATTTCAGATAGAATATATTATACAAGTCACCAACTAATTAAAATCTACATTATCCATAAAGCTGCTGCGCGTGAGCCGAAGATTTTCAAAAAAGAAATCAAACAGTTTATCTCGGGACTGCCCCTCTCTCTAAAAGCCGCGCACGCCCCTGAGTTGGTAAGTAATTACCGGCTTCACCTGAATAAAAATACCTCTACGTTTAAAAATGCACTTGCTATGATTTACCTCGGCAACACGATAATCTGATCAAAAATTGTTTTATTGGGTCAGGTCGCAGACGGTGGCCCAGCATTGAAATAAATCAGGTTTGCTGGAACAATTGATTTTTAACTGTGATCTGGAACTGTAGACATACACTGTTCTTTATCAATACGGATTAATAGCTACATCCTAAATCTGGTCCACTTGACCCTGGATTTGTCTGTCAGACTCATCACATACCTCACTCTCTATGTGTGGCATCTCTAAGTTCACGTGTACATGGTGTATCCAACAACATACTAAGGAAACAAATTAAATCAGCGTTAGGAACTGGGAATATTTTTCAGCTCAATCATTTCACTCATCACATTACATCATATATCTTTGTTTTATGATAATCAATTAGTTAGTTCTTTACAATTATATATAATGTTTGTTTCGCTGCATTTCTGGGTCGATTTTGTGTGCCTATGGAACACAGGCATCTCTAATTGACAAATGTCAATTTGCAGAAAATATACTACTCTTATTGGTGAATATCCTTAAGTGTAATTATTTGAAAATTAGAACTTCGCGGTAATTGTCTGCTTCAGTAACTCAACATAATACTAATTTCGGTCTACATAATCATGATTATACCTCCTATGAACTATGGTCCACATTAACTAAGTACATCTGTGACAGATCACATTGTCATTAGTTTAATTACGTATCACACTGATGATCAGCCGGTGACCAAGTGATAACATTGTCTTCATCATCAGGGCTCTAATGAAGATAATAAGCTAATGTGACACTTTAACACCACAAAAGCAGCAAATATTATCTAACAAATGCGTGCTCAATATCCAGATTGCTGTATGCCATGGAAATAGTTTTTTTTCTGATAAACAATATGCGTAAATATTGATAAAAAATATTATTGGTCCAGATTGGTCGATCGTATACGACGACCAAAAGAGCAGAGCCAAAAAGCGGTATTTCCTTACTTGGAAAGTAAGCAGATACTGCCTCTTGGCTTTGCACGACAGAATAACTGATCATTATCAATACTTAATATTTCAAAGCATCACTCAACTAATTAACGGATCTACAATAAAAATCATTTACTAGGCCTATATAAAATGCTCAATTTTGAGATATTTCAGACAGATCGTATCTAATTGACATGTATGTTGTTAAAAACGACTTTAGTCGTGCTTTGCGGTTTAATGGTTTAACACTATAGAACAGTATTATAATTATTCTTCCACACAAATGTGAAACATTCTCACACAATCTCATAGGGAATAAAAATACAAGCATTATTTTTTTTAAATGTTGTACATTTTTAGGCTGTATAGGACTATTTCATTTTTGAACGATATCTATATATCCTGTGTGTCTCTACCAGCTGTAGCTCACTCTAGTACAAACATTTCATCTCAGGCATAGATAAGTGCAAAATATCGTCATATCTTCACATTCTGAGGATTCCATTTTAACTTGATTATATATGTGTATAATTACTTTCTATGATTATTATTTTGGCTACCACATAACCATGATAACCGCAGACTGGCATTTTCGGTGCTTTAAAGCTATCCGCAAGATACATAAGCGGCAGGAATAGAACATAAATGCCATCTATCATTATTCTCCCATTAGAGCGAATATGTGTTTTATTGATTTGTTTTCGCATATCGTCCGATGGTCATTTGTTAGGATCATGACAAACAGGCGTTTAAATTGCACATACATATAACCCTGATAGCAGTTCCAGATCGTATACAGTGTTAACTGCTTATTTTTCTCTTCTAGCCATATTTATTTATATCAAGTGTTTTAATCGCGGCAATAAAAACATTCTCTTGATTTATTTATCTATTATCTCACAGTACTATTTGTTCATTTTGTTCCAATAATACACATCTAATTAGGACCGCGAAATAATTAAAGCCATATCTTCGCAATCATATGAATTATCAATGAATTATCAATCCAAAAACAGTAACACCTATTCAGTAATAATTTATCTAGATTCATTCCCGGCTGTCACATATAATTGACGATAACACTTTATGAATTACAACCATCGATTTTCTACTGCTACATGTGATTCCTTCTGAAAAATGTTAATTATAATACCAAAATATATTGAATATAGGTTGGAAGCATGAAGTTTTAGTACATTGAAACCCAAAATCCACATAGAAGTTTTTGTGAAAACCTTAGAATGAAGAATCATTGACGCTACAAAAATAACTATCAATGTCATCTGACCTCACGAAGCAAATGTACAAATTTCACCAACTGAATTTGGATTTTAGACAGATGGCAATAAGGTGGTCGGCAGAGTGTTTAGGATTGTAGACGGATGACTATAAAGTGGTCGGCTGAGTGTTTAGAATTGTAGACGGATGGCTATATGGTGGTCGGCAGAGTGTTTAGGATTGTAGACAGATGGCTATAAGGTGGTCGGCTGAGTGTTTAGAATTGTAGACAGATGGCTATATGGTGGTCGGCAGAGTGTTTAGGATTGTAGACGGATGGCTATATGGTGGTCGGCTGAGCGTTTAGAATTGTAGACGGATGGCTATAAGGTGGTCGGCTGAGTGTTTAGGATTGTAGACGGATGGCTATATGGTGGTCGGCAGAGTGTTTAGTGCTGTAGACAGATGGCTATAAGGTGGTCGGCTGAGTGTTTAGGACTGTAGACAGATGGCTATATGGTCGTCGGTTGAGTGTTTAGGACTGTAGACCGATTGCCATAATGTGATCGGCATGGCGTTTAGGACTGTTGATACTACAGCCCTCCAGGTGAAGTACTATGCGGTCAAATCGCTCCCAGGGAGAGATAAGCTGTGGAGAGTGATCCTATAAATCTCTGGACACTGGTATGTTAAGAGTCAGAACCTGAACTCTCTCTAAAACCCACGACACAGCTCAATAATAGTATGACCTACATCGCAGATGCAAACAGTAGCAACTGCTTACTTGAAAAATAAGCAGTTACTGCTGTTTATCTTAGCACTACACAGTACAGTAGGATATACACATGATGCATGTATGCGTCTGCAGTATCAGGTAATAAATATGATTTATTGAAACCTGTTAAATGTTGATTTGGGCTTTTACATTGTTATGTTATGTTTTATTGACATAAATACAAGTAATTACTGACTTATTGTCATAGGTATGTAATGTACATTTGGAAAAATATATATAACTAAGTTCATGCTACCATGGTGAAGCGGCAATACCATGATATATAATATATATTTTAGAAACACAGGATATTTTGAAAATAGAGTCGTGCTTAGCGTCTATGTGGTTGATCTTCGTTGTTTTTGGAGCGTAACAAGTTACTACATAACATAGCGCGATTTCACACAGACTCTCACACTCACTTATCCATCCCTTAAATACGAGTAATTTGTCACAAGACAATATTAACTTAAAACATATCCAAATCCAGCAAACAACAAAACATTTGTATAACATTTATACAATGTTGGACCAACGTCGGGGACGTTGGGCCGACGTTGTATGAATGCTATACAAATGTTTTGTGTTTTCTGGGATGTTACAAACGCATGATGTCGATCAGACATTGGCTCAATAACGGGGCAGATTTATAGACATATTGATCTGATGCTAAATTGACTCTTTGTGTTTTCTCTTGTTTGATGTCCGCACAGGTTTGATCAACTGGAGGATAAACCATTGATATCACAAGATATTTAGAATAATTCTTCTTCATGTTACGTGATTTCCCCAGGCTGATACTACGTGACTGGTGGCATTATTTATCACATACATAAATAATTCTTCATTATAATATGCTGAGCATATCAGGGATATTTCTCAATATTTGAAATCGACTGATTGATCCAGTTAACGTACATTAACCAGCAGTTGCATATGTAATCTATTTTGGACTCAATGCATATTTTACGGTTGGTCATATATAACATATGCGAGGGCCCTGGTGCAGTGGTTTAAGCTGCCTGCTTGGAAAGTCGGATATCGCGGGTTCGAACCCCACTCTGACCTTCAAGTTTCAAAGAAACAAAATGCTCACTCGTAATGATTCAATATTGTGGGGAGCCTCTGTGACCAAGAGGGCAGTGTCATCTCATTCATCTCACCATCCTCAGAAGGTTTTCCTGTCCCAGTTTAGCCTATACGTGCATGCACACAACTCTTTTCATCTCATTTTTTTTATATATAACATATGTATGTTTTCTCGCAGTCATGGGGTTAATCATGTTAATATTCATGTTAATATATAATATTACGTTCATCTGTTTTGAATCACACAATACCAGAGATCATTATATCTGACAGGTTTATGGTAGAGGCATGTAACTGGTCAGTCTCATAGGAAACTGACACTGAGTACTGATAATCAAATTCTCAGCGAACATGATGCCTTGATCCAGTGTTGGTTTGATGATGGGCCAGTGTTGCATTGGTAAACTAACATTGGTTCAACGTCTTGTGTTAGCTGGGCTATCACAATGTACTATACCACAGGTTATCAGTGATAGCCTAGTTGATTTGACAGATTCAATTCTTGTTACATGTCCCCAGACTTCGTGTTTTGCTTATATAACTATATGACTACGAAGGTAATTTTACTCGTAGTAGAAATATTGTGTGCAACTGCTGGTGTTTTATGAGTAGTTTTTAAATTTATATTGTAGTGAATTAATATAAATGTTATCGCTAAAAACATATATTTAAGAAATTAGGACGATTTGTTTGGTACTATATTCAAGTATCGGAAGTATATACAAGTATCTTATTTGATTACTCGACTGAATACTATTTCAACTAGTGCCAAAATAATAATGACATTGGGTCAGTGTGTCGTTTTTGCTGGGTTTCAACTTAAGCCCTAGAAATGAGAGATGTTAATGTCACTCGCTTCTCGAATCCCTGTAAACACAAAACATGTGTATACCATTTATAAAACGCCGGCCCAACGTCTTCGACGTTGGTCCAACATTGTATACCTGTTATACAAATGTTTTGTGTTTACTGGGATCACTTGTTTTGAATACACAAAAACATTACAAAGAGGGAGCCATCAGTATTAACTTGATAACTGAATCAAATATCGTAAACATGTTGACACAATATTTGGCCGAGGTATCATACACCTAACCTTATATTATTCTAGCAATGAGGTAGTATCCACATTATTTATTTGAGTTGACAGTGGCCGTAATGTTCACCAGTCCGTGAATTAGAATGGCTTTTTGGTTTCAGCACGATTCGCCAGAGGCCGTTGTGAGCGTGACGGGGATGGAGGCGGCACTACACGCCAGGGACCGGGTGGGGGTGCAGGACTTTGTTCTTCTGGAGGATTACAAGAGCGTCACTGCCTTTGTCGAAAACCTCAAGAAAAGATTCAGGGAAAACCTCATCTATGTAGGTATATCTGATATCATAAGCGAAATATTATGGTTGTATTTTTATTCAACAAACTGACATGATTATTTTTCGTTTAACAGTTTTAAATTTTTTAACAAGCCGCAATACATTCCTTAAATTTCAGGAAACTGTACTTGTTGTTATAATGTTGTTAACTAAACACCTTGAAATCCCAGTGACATTAAACGAGCTAAAATAATGCAAATTTTTACAGAATCTAGAAGTCAAACCTCTAATTTTGGAATAATTTACATCCACCCACAACCCAGCAAACACGGGTCATTCACCTAATGCCGTTTCAATGTTGACCCACCGTCTTCGACGCTAGCCCAATATTGAAACAGCATTGGATGAATACCCCGTGTCTGCTGGGAACAACCCAAGAAATGTCTTATCACCGTTTTTTACAGACGTACATAGGACCAGTGCTCATATCTGTGAACCCCTACAAAAACCTCAACATCTACAACACATCTGTTATTGAGACTTATAGAAATGTCAACTTCTACGAGCTGCCCCCTCACATGTAAGTGCTATAATATGTCAATACATGTATAATTATAGCTCCGAATATTATGAAAAGTATATTTAAATATGCGACAGATAATGACGTTTTATTCTTTTAAATCCACTCACAGTATAAAGTGGAGCCATAGTATATACTATATACGACAAATAATGTTTTAACCCTTATCCTTCTAAGGTCATTTATTTTAATTTCTCAACCACTTGAGGTCATCGCAACCTCAAGTGGTTGAAAATTACTCACACTGTTTTCAATTTGAGACTAAGCATTTGCAAATCTTCATGTTTAAACACACATTTTGTTTCCAATGGCAGTGATTTGATCGACAAATAAAATAAATGAAAAACGACAATAGTCGTGATCAACAGGAAAATGATTAATATCCATATATCTATAATATGTTCCATGATCTTAAGAATGTTAAGAGGAGCCATGGTATTTCAGGTCGTCTGGCCTCTGGCCTTTGATTTAAAATATATTATAGAGGAAGCAATAATTGAGTTGTCTTGCTGGCAAAGGCTTTGCCACCACGGTCATTTATTAATTTATTTCAGTACCTATTTTTGACGTGTTTTTTTTATTTCCAGATATGCCGTGGCTGATGTGGCTTATCGATCCATGCGCAGTGAATACAGGGATCAGTGTGTTCTTATTTCTGGAGAGTCCGGAGCAGGAAAAACAGAGGCCTCTAAAAAAATGCTGCAGTACATAGCGGCCAGTAGTACCCACTCCCACGATGTGGATAGGGTCCGGGACAGACTGCTACAGTCCAACCCCGTGCTGGAGGTATGAATACATATGATGCATCGGAAGATATTCACTCACTCATTCACTCACTCACTCTCGCGCACACATATTCACGCATTCACTCACTCTCTCATTCAATTCACACACACACTCATCTGAATTCACCCATTCACTTGTTCATTTTTTCGTCATTTATGGTCGGAAGCGGTTCTTGTTGTAAGAAATGGAAAGGGACATGACGCAATGGTTAGAGCGTGGCGCTTTGCCGATGTCGCTGCCATTGTGAAATTTATTTTGATTTCGTTTTCATCTAATTTGACTAAAGTGTTATGTTTCTCAATAAATACAGATCTCTTTGATATAATATTATGTTATGTTACATTGTAACAGATACTGTTTTCATATTTTTCCAGGCTTTTGGGAATGCCAAGACGAACCGAAATGACAATTCCAGTCGGTTTGGCAAGTACATGGATGTCCAGTTTGATTTTAGGGTAGGTCTCCTCAAAAAACTAATATCTGGTAAAAGCTACAAAAATGTTCTCATTATTTACGGACATTGATATGTATAGCTATGGTAGGCCTATCACTTTGGCAGAGCAGACGAGGGGAGTCACATCTTTTTTTTTATTTAAACTATTATACAGTACATGACTATTGTTCAGTTTATTGGTAAAATAGCTTAACCACCTAATATGTCGGTGATTATCACTATTTGTATGGAAGAATGGTGAATATTTTTCCAATTTTAAGTGCCAGTTTTAGCTAATTATGTGATCTTGGCCATTTATTTTCCATTATTGAATATGCCCACGATCTCTATTTACCGTACAATAATATGAGCTTTGATTAGCGTTATTCAAGCACACTTTGATATTTTCACAGGGGATCACATCTTCTGCTTGAACATGTTGATATATAGGCGATACCCGTTTTTATACAATAATGTACGCATTTTGTGAGTCAAATGGTGAGCATGCCATCCATGTATGGATGAATCACATGCTCTTTGAAGACACATCAGATGAAGCCACAATACATCCAGGATAATAAAGAGATTTATATAATCATCAAAGTCATCAAATAACAAGTATGAGAAACGTCCCTTACCTAGTATTCTCAGCCCTCAAATGACAGACACATATACTGGTGCAGCAAATTATTTATGAATTGAGCCTCTTTAAATTATTTAATGACGCGAAAATGTGATTAAATCTGTGCAAAACACGCATTATGTAGAATATTTGATATTATGTTGTCAGAGCTAGGCATACTCTAGTACGTAAAAGGTGCGAGTCAGGTGATAACTGGGTGTGGCTCTCTACAGACAGTGACAATAGTATTGCCAATAATGATAACTTCCCCAGTGTAATCACGGTAATGGTGCAACGTACTATATAATTTAACCCTTTAACCGTCGGTACCGCATATATTCGGGTTTTTATTTTTTATCAGCACATTTTAAATATGTTAAAGATAAAATGTGACATCAACCAGCAAGATTTAAAACAAGTTGACCTCCATTTTGTCAAATCTGAATAATTTTCACTCACTTGAAGTTGTGGATCGTGTCAGCAAGACACAACTTCAAGTGGGTGAAAATTTAAATTGAATAATTTGGCGGTTAAAGGGTTAACAGTCACCTAAAAAAAACATTGTTCAAGGTTAGGCCCTACATTTGTGAACCTCGTATATATTTTTTCAAATGGGTTTAGGGCCTATAATCTACTACTGCTAATAATTATAGCTCAAGCACGGCTTCAATGTCAAAGTATTGATAGCCAACAGAGCCTGTTAGGCTATATTAGGAGAACAATTACTGACGTGAAAAGCCAAAAGGCAGTAACTCCTTGCGTGAAAAGTCAGCAAATACTGTCTTTTCGGCTTCGCAGAGAACAATACCTGCTGTTTGACCTGACCACTGTGATCAGCACAGTATCTGTAGATAAACCCAGATGACGGACAGGTAGCATTACTTCCTCTTATAATGTTATACTGTGTAGCCTACACTCCTGGGCCCGTATTCTCTTACAAGTTACGATATATCGTAGGCTTCTGATTGGTCGAGATGGCCATCTCGACCAAACAGAAGCCTACGATATATCGTAACTTTTACGAGAATACGGCTCCAGTGTGATATCAAAAAATACCATGCCACACTGATATGCAATGACAAATCACCGTACAATGTGCACCGTTCTGTGCATTATGAACACACCCATATACGATGTGAACACTGTCTCATATCTATAAACCGTAGGCCTGCCATGTCGACATCGATAAGAGTAGGGCATAATCACGACCTCGGGCTTCCTCTCGTCGCGATATGGAATGATTGCTCAGAAAGCGACGTAAATCAATATTGACTCACTCACCATGTCTACACTCACTGGTGTAGTAAAAAACCCCATATATATGCACATTGTGTTTTATTGTTCTTCGATATAAACACCTTCTAGGCATGTCATACATTGCTATGCGATATCAAATCATCACGGTACAATGTTCTAAACTATATGTGCACAAAAGTGGCCTAAAGCCCGATTCATTTCATTTACTATGTTCTAAAAGGCTCTCTCATGCGTACCACCGTATAATATGGTACATAAAACATCGTGATGAGTGTTTAGATCTAATTGTATTTTTGCGACAGATGACGCAACTAGTTGAATAATATTTTTTAAATTAACATGGTTGATGTGATTATGTGTTTTGTGATTACACATGTTTAATACAAGGTGTATTTGTGCATTCAAGAAACAGTTTCAAGTTCAAAACCGGTTGAATTGAACCGTCACCATCTATGGACGTGTTATCCATCAATAATAGTATTAACTTCCCAGCAAACACAAAACACTTGTATAACATTTATACAACGTCAGCCCAATGTCTTCGACGTTGGACCAACTTTGTATAAATGTTCTACAATTGCTTTGTGTTTGCTGTGTTATGCCTACAGTTGTATCAATAAGGAGACCTGCTGATATATTCACAACCGTGTGCGTCATAATTATATATCCTGGTGATGTATTATTTAGGTGTACTTAACAGCAGTGATAACATAACATACTATACCTGTAGGCCCTACCATGTTGACAGACTATTACATAACCAGCTGCTGTCAAGTGACATGATTTTTAATTTCAAACTGATATCATCAGATTTCACAAAGCTCATTATATAGGGGGCAAAACTAGTTATATGTAGGAGAGGACGGGGGGAGCTGGGGGACACCTCTGATAACGTCCGTTGTTTTAAGCCAGTCAGCTTCTAGGAAACATTTTTCTGTGGCCCTTGGCTGCCTCTCACTACATATCTTTACAGAATCAAATTGCAAAAAACTTTTTCAGTACAGTTGTTTTTCCAACTTTATGTTAATGTGTAAAGCAAGTATGTACGTAACGGTATCTCATATTTATTGTGTTTGGGGTATCCTTGATAAGTATCTAAGTTAAATGTTGTTTACCATAGTGATTATTGAGTAAGTGAATGTGTTGTACACATGTGTTGAGAACTGGGACATGACGTCCCACTTTGCCTCGTAAGTGTCCCATTTCCCCACGCCAGTGTCCCACTCATTCATAGTCTGGTTATTTATTCTGTAAATGTGTTCATACCTGTTTTCTACCCATTTACATCTATTTACAATTTCCTTTATTTCTAGTAGCGATAGATCTAAAGAGATACGTGAAACTGTCCCCATCAGCTGTCCTACTTCTCCTTGATATGTCCCAGTTCTCCACGGTTTAATATATTTTTTCGGCAGTTGGCAGTTTTGTGTTTGCTTGGATGTAACAATATCCGCACTGCTGGTCCTCTCCTAAGCATTCTTAAAATAAACATTTTAGCTTTTTTTATAAGACACATGGTCTGCTAATATGAGTTTATTGTTGCCATAGGCGGATAATGGGTCTATAATTAACACTTAAGATTGAAATTAGCTCATTATTGTCATTACAACTGACCAAAGCTCGATTTCTCATTGCATTGTTTGGAGAACGTGGTATTTGTCTGATCTTATTGATAATTATAGATTATACCATGGCTAAAGTTATATCGTCCCGCATATCATCCCGACCAAGCTGTATTCTCCGGAGTATCATGGGGGTCATGGGTCTTGTATCGCCCTAGACCTTCGGTCTTCGGGCGATACAAGACCCATGACCAGAGAGAGAATATAACTAGGTCTGGCTGATATGGGGGACGATACAACTTTAGCCATGTCATAATCTATAATTATCGCATTGGCAGTTTTTTTTACATTACACATATTGAACGTTGCGTGTATTTACATGTATATCGTCCCCTGAGTATTAGTGGAGCGTTCCCCAGCAAACACAAGACGCTGAACCAGTATTGGTGCATATACACTTTTTGGTTTAATGTTGGTGCATCGCCTACGACGCATCCAACACTGATTCGTTTTTACTGGGTCCAACCCTGAAAACAGCAGATGTTGATGATGTAGGTTTAATGTTGGGTCACCGTCTGCGGCGTTAGAAACAAGCGCACACTCAACGTCTTGTGTTTGCTGGGGATTTACCAGACGCTAAAAATGGTTCTTTCTCTTCTGCAGTGCAAAGTGAATACTTACTTTCCTGCCTTTTGACTTTGCACGACAGTAGTGTAGACGGTGGTCCCTGATAACACTGATAAGAGGTCGATCTAAGTAAATTATAATGAGCTTGACATCAGGTTATCACAAAACGTCTCTGCAATAATCACTCCAAGCTACTGTATATGGTCTGAAGTCCCTTACGAAATTATCTGGGCTAACTTAAAACGTTATTGGTGCGATAGCCCAATTCTGGAACAATGTCTGAGATGTTGTTAGTGCTAGTGTGTTGGACAACACATTAAGTAGGTAGCTGTGTAGTTTTTCGTCAGATTGATTCCTGCTATTTGTTTCCAATCAATGATTTATTTTTGATAATTATCAGTGAGAAAGTATATTATATCTGTGGCAGTATATCACATAATCATTTTTTCGTAATAGTTATTGATTTGGTATCAGTGTTCATGACTGTGACAATTCATGATTTGGCTCTCTGTTATTGAAGTATCAATACATAAAATGCAATCAAATATACTTTTATCATACTGTTGTTGCAGTATAACATATATCAAGAGTTTTATCAGGTGCTCTTTCAAACGTTTCTCAAAATTGAATTAACTCTGGGTCAACATTGGGATGACTTACATGTTCAACATTTAACGAATAGGCCTACATACAACTGTTTCTTCCGCACATACTGATTATCGGTGTACTAGTACACACAAACTCGTACTCCTGTCAGCTTATTAAACCCCTTATACAGCTCATTTAGTATACACGATAACTGAAAATGTCATTTTTGAAAATATTGAAAATGTCATTTACATTCTCTATGTTTCTATTAAATAGTTTTCCAAGCTGCACAATATTGGGTGTGTGGTACTCGGGCCTTTTGAAAAGATTAATGAGTAGTATAGAGCATGTACCGATTGTCTGGCGTATCACATTTAAAAGTAAATGATCGTACCTGGCACTGGCTAAAGTGTCAGATACGACCATTTAATTGCAAGGGGACGAATCGCTGCCAATATTAGAATCCACAAGTGTCACTCCAGACGAGCCGTCTGTGGCTTGAATAACAGTGTACACTGTGATATCAGGGATTCCATGTAGTACTTCACCTATAACTGGATCATCTCTCTTCACATTGACATGTACAAGTCCAGCGGACTTAGTGTCATCAAACAGTGAAGTGACGGACAAAATCAATACATTGTGTGTTCAAGAGACTCAGACCCAATGTTTTTGCAACATTGATCTAGCATTTGGTAAATTCAGTTTTTTTCTGTGATGTTACTGTGGACACTATATTATTATATAAACTAAGTACCCCCTCATCCCCAGCAACACCCAACGTTTATTGTTGGGACATAGACGTCATATACTTTGGAGCAGCCTTAAACCAACATTGATTTAAAGTTTTGATAGGATCTTAAACAGTTACAGCCATCCCAGCAAACACGAGACGTTGAACCAATGTAGTTTTAATGCCGTCTCCTGCTTACTAGGATGATTTATTCTCATAATACAAGACAGTTGTAACTTTTCTGGATTGACCTAGGGTCTATCTAATTCCAGTTGCTACTCACATTGTCATCGGCATGATTTAAGACACTTTGTTGAATTATGCAGCTCTTCCGTCCGTCACTTAAACTAATAGCGCTTTATTTATTACGTGGGTTAGTGACTGATCTCAAGGAGCGCCATTTTGGAAGACGTCAGTGATCATTTATTTTTATTTTCGGAAAACATTCTGGACCAGTAATAATGCTTTTCTATATGTGATGAAAAGCACACCTATACGTCTTAAGCCACAGTCAAACTGAAGAATAACTTATTTTTTTAATGACGACAATGACAGTGAATGTGTGTGGATAAAGCAAAAAAGACACTGATTCGCCAGTGTTTATCAACAAGCTTTCTATGCCGACTCAGGTTATATAAAAGTAGGTTCCCTTATTTGTCTCTGAAATCTCGCCTATATTCATATTTCAGAATTCAAAGTCTATGTAACAGAAACAGGCTGAAAGTAAAATTCCATTTGTTACCTTTAATTGTATTGAAAATAAATTATTCTCGCCTCCATTGAACCAAGCAAAACATAACCTTTTAGTATAATTGAAGTGTTCTGGGGATCATTTTTCTCATGGTGATTCCAGATTATTTGATCCTTATAATTAAAATAGGAGACTTATCCAGCAAACACCAGATGTTGAACCAATGCTAATTTAATGCTACCTGGCCCTCTGTGACGCTAGACCAACAATAAAACAACATTGGGTCACCGCATTGTGTGTGTTGGGACATTTCCACTATCGTTATCGCGGTCCGTAAAACGATAAATCAAAGATGGATTATGCTGAGATTGATAACAAGGTCAGTGTGTGTTTGCTGAGTACTTAACAAACACCAGTCTACTGTAAGACGATACTGTATTGACCAATAATAAACGTGTATCCCTGGTGACATGCGCACTCATATAATTGCCAGTGCCACCAGAGCTATAATGGGTATAGATTGACTTTTAGTTAATAATTAACCATTCCGGTACAGGAAGAGGTGCTGCTGTTGTTGATAGTACTTGACAGCACTATTCGATTCGAAAGACGGTCGCCAACGGGGAAAGTGGTTCGTCTGCAGTATGTGCCTTTATAGTGTGATACAGAGTCACTGGAACAAACCAAGCCAGCCTACGATGGAGTCAATAGGGACTAGTACCAACCAACAAAGCCATCCTGCGATGGTGTGAAGAGGCTCTGGTAGCACAAAATACAAAATACATCTTAAATACATCTTAATGTTGTACAAACCCAAAGCTATCCTACTTTAGTACCAACCGCCAAAGCCAGCTGGTCGCGTGTCAAGAGGCCCTGATCTAAACCACCAGAGCCATCCTACTATGGTACAAGCCACCAAAGCTATCCTACTATAGTACATACCATCAAGCCATCTTACTATGCTACAAACCACCAAAGCTACCCTAGCATGGTGCAAATCATCAAAGCCATCCTACTATGGTACAAACCACCAAAGCTACCCTAATATGGCACAAACCACCAAAGCTACCCTACCATGGTAGGCCTACATATCACCAAATCTAACCTACTATGGTACAGACCACCAAAGCCATCCTACTATGGACAAACCACCAAAGCCATTCTATTCTGGTACAAACCACCAAACCTATCCTGCTATGGTACATACCAGTAAAGCCATCCTACTATGCTACAAACCACCAAAACCGTCTTACTATGATACAAACCACCAAAACCATCCTGCTATGGTGTAAACCACCAGAGCCATCCTACTATGGTACAAACGATCAAAACCATCCTACTATGATACATACTATCAAAACCATTCTGCTATGGTATAAACCACCAAAGCCATCTTACTGTTGTACAAACCACCAAAGTCATCCCACTATTGTACAAACCATCAAATCTATCCTACTATAGTACAAACCACCAAAGCCATCATACAATGTACAAACCACCAGACATATCCTACTATGGTACAGACCACCAAAGCCATTCTACTATGGTACATATCACCAAAACCATCCTACTATATGGTACAGACCACCAAAGCCATTAGACTATGGTACAAACCAACAAAGCCACCCCACTATGGTACAAACCACCAAAGCTATCCTACTATGGTACAAGCAACCAGACACACCCTACTATGTTACCAACCACCAAAGCTGTTCTACTATGGTACAAACCACCAAAGCCATCTGGCCGCGTGTCAAGAAACACCACTGGCCCATATCACCCAAGCCAATCCTACGATGGATTCAGGAGGCGCTGTCCATATCATTCGAGCCAATCATACGATGAAGTCAGGAGACGCTGGCCCATATCATTCAAGCCAATCATACAATAGAGTCAGAAGGCGCTAGTTCAAACAATCCAAACCAATCCTACGATGGAGTCAGACGGCGCTGGTCGATACCATGTACTCGTGCCATTTGGTCAAGAGTTATTGGTGCAAACACCCAAGTCATGGATTCAGGAATCAGAGCTTCCTGTTGAGCTTTCACTGGGACATATCTATTTGGAACGCCTTCCAATTTGAGATGTTCGTGAATACATTGGGTAAAAACACTCCAAAGTCCCTTGCATACACAGTCAGTCACTCTCAGGTAGTAACTTTTCGGTTCATTTCCTATTTCTTTTCTTATGCGTGCTGATGTTAACTGATTGGTAGTTATATTTGATTTACTATTTTTTTTATCATCAGACGCTCCATGAGAGGCAATGGGTAAGTGTGGATACGTTGTGGTGTACTATGCTTACTTTATACATTTGTATCATCATAGCAGTGTCATTGACGAATGCAAAGTATCTGGTATAATTATATAGCGTTCATTACTTAGTGTCTGTAATGTGATATTGACATTTCATATGACATGTCAATTGCCAATTGTGCTATGCTTTTGTCTGCCCAATATATCGCCCCCAGCAAATAAAGTGTCGTATGCGCCACTCATTTCAATAGCACAAACAACACTTGTTGCTAGGGGACTATATAATTGTTGCTAATGTGTGTATCAAGAAATAGTGGGTATACACTAATTGGTGGTGTTATTTTTCAATGATGGTATTTTGCATTGATGTAAAGTTATCATATTATTTGAATTCGACAAATATGACATGAAAAATAATGATATTGAGTAAAAGAGCGTAGTTAGTGTGTTTTGTCGTTATAAGCATACGCAGTAGACTTTACTCGGGAGTGTCTTTTAATTGCAAAAAATAAAGTAGCTATTAACTAATCATTCCGGTTAGTAAAAATACTAATCATTGCTATGGTTACTTTATCCAGTGCTCATTATAATAGTGATACTGTTGTGTTTGTAGTCAACGCTATGTTCGGTCGTTTTGTTTGTTTGCTTGTATATGTTTCTATGGTGAATGAATGTTTCTTTCAATGGAAGATGAGGATGGCCTTAGTAATAGTAAGGAAACACCACAGAGCTATACACAGAGCTCGGAGAGTTAACAATCCGCATATTATACTGAGAGACGAGTTGTTAATCTGATTGGATTGTTATATTAGTCGGGTATAGTAGCGTATAATTAGTGTGATTGCTGAGTCTACTAATATAACTGTCTACCGTCAATTATTTATTCCTAATAACAACTAAACGTTATATGGTACTTCATGTGATAATATTATTGTAGAGATTATGATAATTTTTATTATAATTGTTTCACATAATTTTTATATTATTATTTTTATCTTACAAGTTATATGATTAAAAAAACATTCGATAAAAAATAATGAGCAAATAATTATAGCTTCAATAACTTGAGGAAGTTATACCACTGGTATCTTACAGGAAAAAAACAAGAAGAAGACTATATGTCTGTTCAGTCTGTCCGTACGTCTGGTTGTTTGTCTGTCTGTCTGTTCGCTTGTGTCACCCGTGTCACTTCCAGTATTATCTCTAATGAATTGTTCAATAATACAGATAGATGATGACTGTTGTCATGTAACCTGTCGAGTCCACCTTTGTCTTGTTAATCTATTATGTATACACGTCCTTTGTCATCCCAATATACTTCAATAATAGATCGATCCATCATATTCATATATTTTAGGCCGTATCGCAAGTAATCTATACATTTTAAAGCATTCGATAAATCATTTATCTGCAATAATTGACATTATTTATAATCTTCAACATACATATTGTCTCGCTATATTGACTGGTCTACCTACTACGTTAGGCCTACCTACATCTTCCTATTTGTCATTCAAGTTTTAATGGTATTATTATCCACGATAATCAAACAATTGAACTGCCTGCTTTAATACGTTGACTGGTATTAGACTGGTTGGGTTTTTAAATTATGCATGTGTCCGTGATGGGCTCCTAGATGACTGCTGTCATGGGTGCCACCCCCTCCTATCATGGATTCGCCACTGGCTGGTATAATAAATGATGGTATATGACTAGATGAGATACATAACATAATGCAGTCAAGCAATTAAGACGAAATGTCTTTAGTACCATCAACATAATCATTTGCCACAGGTTATAAAAAAAACTTTGGAGATATTGCAAAATACACGAATGATTTCCAAGCATTTCAATAGGGTTTGATATTATGTTCCATTTAATATGATCCATATTTTCAAGATTTACTTTAACGGATATTAGAACCATATTACTGCATCTAAAAATTATTGGTTAAAAATATTATAACCAGAATAATAAATTTAACGACTCGTCTATGAAATAGTTGTATAATTGATGTCATAATTTTCCTATTTTACCTCAAATTTTCAATGTTTTCCCATTACACAGGGGTCACCGGTGGGTGGCGTTATCTTGAACTATCTACTGGAGAAGTCACGTGTTGTCGATCAGTCACGTGGTGAGAGAAACTTCCACGTGTTCTATCAGCTAGTACAGGGGGCGCCACCAGACCTACTACACAGATTGGAACTCAAAAATGACGTCACGGCATATTTTTACCTCAATCAGGTGGGAATACATATAGAAATGTTTCTTTCATTAAATATGTTATACTTTGCAGACCTAATTAATTATATTTTACATAATTACAAGCTAATTTCTAGCTAGTAAAATTTGGCAGCTATTAGGTTATTTTTATCGTTGTAGTATGTTTACTACAATAATTATGATAAGTGACTTTTGAAATAAAATTTACTTTAGCTTTAACAAACCAGGATTACATCAGCCTGAGACTGGGACTGTAATTTGTGGATGATTATATTTTTACATTCTTCAGCACCTATCAATAAATCTCAATATACTAAATGCTACTTTATAGAGGTAGATATATATATATCTATGAAATATTGTTGCACAATTTTGACAGGGTGATCTTGGTTATAAAGGTGGCTATGCTACTACACTGGATCAGGTACATTACCATGTAGTAGTGCTTTATGGTGGTGTGGCAGGCTTTATGTATATTATAATTTCCAAAGCCAAAAGTCAGTAACTGCTTACTTGAAAAATAAGCGGTTACTGGCTTTCGGCTTTGCAGAGCAGTACTGTTTTAGGTTTATCATTTCACAATACGTCACGCTGTTGAGTCGCTCTGCTGAATAATCATGACAATCCACGCTACATAATTAACTATTGTACATAAAACAATCTTATTCCAGCAATCAAGATACGCTAACACTTTTATCTTAATTTTGGGCAGGTGTATATATATATTAACACATATAATCTTAGCTTACTCTTGTCTTGTCTTGCCTACCACAGACACTGGCATCGGAAAATCCAGAAAATTAACTACTAAACTCGTTATCAACTATTTTCCTTTTTCCATTTTAAACAGATATCATTCGCAACTTTTCATTTTCACATTTGTTGGTATATAGGTTTAATTGGACGTTAAAGAATACGTGAGTTGAGATGTGGCTCTATTAGTAAAATGATTAAATTAAAGACAATAAATCCATTCAAATATGTCATATTTCGCTAATAGTGAAATAACAATTATAGGAAACAGTGATTCAGGATTTATTTATTTAGTCAAAATATACATATACAGTATTTTCATAGAAAATAAATGTGACAAGGAGACACTCTTTAAGACAAGTATTATGTCGCTACCACAAGGGCCACCCGTTATAATTCCAATACAAGAGCATACACACCGGTAAATTTATGTCAAAAAATGCAAAAATGCAATGTGGGTACGACATGTTTTTTAAATTATAATGTCTCGTCTATATAATATTTCAAATATTTTTCTATGCAGTATAATCATTACATTTAGCAATGAATGATCAAAACATTCGAGTGCAGTTTTAATTCTAATGACTCTTTTGACTATGCAGGGCTGTTCCACTTCAACAGGGGGTCTCATGTCCCTGTGCATATGACATTATATGAAGGCTGATACAATGTTTTATTTGATAACTATTCTGGACAGCGCATGATATAACCATGAAAAATATGCTTCATTTAATATAAACTGAGAATTACCCACACAATTATCATCGTGTATGAAATGTAAATAGCCTGGTAAATATTTCTAGGAAAGGTTTTTATCGATATTTGATATGATTTTCAATAGGCGTGGGTTTTTATTAATATATTTTGTATTATGAATTATGCCTTTAATATTAAATGTTTACTTAAAATGATTACTCGAACATCTCATGATTTTTTTGTTACATTCAGCTATTTTAGTTTTAACTGTATTTAACCCTTTCAGCGCGGGGGCCATCTTTAGACGTCAGATTATGACGTCAGTGGAGGTCAGGTTCTGACGTCTAAAGACGGTCCCCGCACTGAAATAATTCAAAATTTATAATGGCCGTAGACACAGAACATAGGTATTCAAATGAAGCGGAAAGAGCAAACATCATTTATGAAGGTTTTCAAATTTAAAAAAAACTCTGGTCTCCATGTTTTTTACAGAACTATTTCAGGGTTGTAAGAGTTAACCCCTCAACCGCCGGTGGCGAATATATTCGGGTTTTTATTTTTTATTAGAACATTAAGTACCACATTTTAAATATGTTAAATTTAAAATGTGATATCAACCAGCAAGATTTGAAAAGAGTTGACCTCCATTTTGTCAAATCTGAATAATTTTCACTCACTTGAAGTTGTGGATCGCGTCAGCGAGACACAACTTCAAGTGGGTGAAAATTCAAATTGAATAATTTGGCGGTTAAAGGGTTAAGTAACACAGATAGCCATGAGTGTGTAATATTATATTTCATTGTTGAACGATTCATGTATGCGCAATCGTTGTATGAGGTAATCGATATGGCTCTCTGTTTTATCTTCGCCAAATTTTGTAAGTGAAATTTTCATCCACGGGTTGTGGACTACTACTTACATTTCATCGATTTGAGATAAAAATAGACATTGTTGGTGATTAAACAAACATTTCTCGTCCTGAAACATCTATTTCATGCTCTAAGAAAAATAGAAATACCGCTGATAGTATTTGGCGTTGAGAGAGTTTATGTTGTATTTGACACAGGGAGGGTGTTCTATGGTGGATACAGTCGACGACAGCACAGACTTCATGGTGCTCAAATCTGCACTGGACGTCTGCGACTTCTCTGCCAGTGACCAAGAGGTAAGTACTCCTAACTACACCGAAACTTAAATACAATACATATATTTATACCGTAAACCAACACTATCACTCAGAAAATATTAATTATTAGTATATCATTATCTAGTCGTGTCCCTTTGAATTTCAACCCTTTCAGTACGGCTCCCGAGATAGCTCGGGTGCAATAAATGAATGAGGCTTCAGGTCACTTTTGTGCAAATACAGTTAGTCACCTCGGATCCGTTCTTTACGACATAACAGGAGCTCAATACTGGGAAAGAGCCGGGGGCTGCCATCCTGCCACACTGAGGCAGGGGTTCTACCTCACAGTCACCGCCCTCCTGAAAAGGGTAATCTCGATGTATGGATGCTTGCCTTGATGTTTCATACGAAATTTTTCGATATTCATTGAATATATATAATTATTTGTTTCTATTTTTTTCAGTCACTGTTTGCTGTCGTGGCGTGTATACTACATCTTGGTAACACGGGCTTTATGGAAGATGGGGGTCACGCAACTATTAAAAATGCCAGCTGCCCTGCTATTGTGGCCAAGGTGAGATTAACGCCAGGTTATGCATCTTTCTTCAGATTTATGCTATTAAACTAGGGTTGCTTTATATTGCGTATGCTAAGAAATTATAAATCACATATACCAGTATTTCATATACTATTTAGTTTGTTGTCAAATTATATAAAAGTATGCTGCACTCTAGTTGCTGAGATGTGACGAATCACATTTATAATATTGAATTTTCTCTATATATTTGACTGTTATTGTGTGGTTGGTAGAAGGAGATGAATCATACACGTATATCATTATGTCTATATTCTGCTCTATAGCTGTTGGGATGTGATGAATCGGATTTGTCTCTAGCGCTGACTAATAAGAGCATCACAGCAGAAGGCGAAAAGGTGAGGGTACAACTATGATGGATTAAAATAACCTATAAAATAACCTATAAAATATCTAAATTATCTGCTTATGTGAGCATCTAAATAAAATCATTGAAAATGTATTGTTCTGTTTCGATTCGCCGACCAAATCCAAAATTGAAGTTTTTTTAAATAAGTACAATGTATGACATATTTGCTTGCTTCACACGGCAACAGGGCAATATTAACCCGTAACACTCTAACTTATGAAATTTAAAATTTAACCCACTTCAAGTTGTGGCTCACTACCGCAATATATAATTTGAATCGGGTAGAAATGACTTACTTTTGTACATTTTGAATCAAAACATGTGTCAATCTAGCAATTTTAATGCTCATTTCCTTTTCAATTTTCTTGTTCGAAGGTTAAATAAAAAGGCTATAGACGTGATTAGTGCTCACAATAATGGTAAAGGTCTGTTGACACTAGAGCGAATGGTTCTCTCTAATGTGAATGAACCTCATAAGGTTGAAGCAGGCGGAAATCATAATGATTATGTCTCCCCTTTGTACACAGAGGTGGGGAAATGTTCATTGTTGCTTCACCTGTGTCCGTTCAGTGCTGTCTGTGAGTCTGTGTCTGTGAGTGTCCCATTTATTTCGGTCTACAACGCTGAGCAAACATTAGCCCAGTATTGGCCCAGTCTGGCGCCACACTGAACGTGGGCCAGCGTCACAGACGGCGGGCCAACATTAACCCAGCTTTGGTTCAAATAAGTGTGCCGGTACTGTCAGCATTCTGGTACCGCCAGCATGAAGTACTGACTAGGGCTGAATGGATACTGGCCAGGACCGGCGACGCTGGCCCAACATTTAACATTGAGTCGTTGTCTGATTGTACTCGCCACCAGCAGTAAGCAGACCAGCGTGCTATTGAACGCAGCCACAGCAAACATGAGGCGTTGAATTAGTGCTGGTTTGATGCTGGACCAGCGTCGCAGATGGTGGGCCAGCATTGGACCAGCATTGGGTCAACTTCTCGTGTTTGCTGGAAGCCACATTGTGTTTCGCACATCGGCGTGGTTCCAAAACCAAATAATAAATTCCCTTTAATACATAGTCTCTACTGTCCACAGGAGACAACATGTATTACAAAAGTCATTGACACTACATCTATTAGCTATCAACCTTTATGGTTATGCTGCTGGAGGGGAGACATCTCCAGTTTTTTGTTTAGTTAGTTATAATTTTGTTACAGGTGAGTAGCCCTTTGAGCCGAGACCAGTCTGTGTACGCTAGAGATGCTCTGGCTAAGGGTGTCTATGAGAGGCTGTTTAAATGGCTGGTCGGCAAAATCAACCAAGCTCTGGCCACAGGATCCGCGCAAAGAAAAACAGTACTGGGACTGCTAGATATCTATGGATTCGAGATATTTGAATCAAACAGGTTGGGTACTTTATTTTGACGCGGGGGTCGCAAATGTTTCATTTTATATTTCGCATTTGGAAGAAAAATGTTTCGAATAGTGCAATAAAGAAATAATGATCTTACACTCCACCATTATAATATATTATGTTTATATCACTTATCACTTTTGGAATGAAGGTTTTTATTAGTTTTATATTTTTCTAACATAAACTTACCTATACTCTTTTTACAGTTTTGAGCAGTTCTGTATAAACTACTGTAATGAGAAGTTACAGCAGCTGTTTATTACTCTCACACTGAAATCAGAGCAGGAGGAATATCTGAATGAAGGCATTGAGGTGCGTACTCATTACCAGTAAAAATAATAGCGTTAACCCAATGTTGGGCCAACGTCGCGGAATCGTTTTAAAGTCTCATGTTTACTGGATAAGTAACTCTTAATATTATATGGTATTTTCTATCCAATGAAGGCGGAATTATCAAAGCAATATTAAACTCGCTCCTGGTCACGATGTCGCATTATATTTGAGAGGTCGGACGACATAGCAAAATACGATACACTTGACAGGCTTGGTGAAATGGAAAATAGTATATTATGTGCCATTGCTTGTGGTGAAGCAAATTTAAACTATAATTCTAAAAAATTACCATGATCCAAAGCTTAGCTATCTTTACAATTATTATCATGTTGAAGCTCTGATGTATATACGATCATTTTGACCTCAGGGTTGACCTGGACGACATGTATGCGTGGAGAATGATCTACTAATCATTTAAATCTACGAAAATGGGTAAATTGAAAACAAGAAGCAACGTTTTACTTAACTTGCATATGTTTCACACTAATGAAGTATTATAAGTATTATATTATTTGAAGTAAAATTATTTGAATATACACACACGGACATGAAGGACAGAAACGGTAGTGTATTGGCTCTTCAGCAGTTTAATGAAATATCTAATTTTACGTGATGCAAATACGAAGCAGCTGTTTCGGGAATTGTTCATGTATTGTACATGACGCTCCTGGTGACGCTCACGATTTAGTTGTATGCATGTCCTTCTGTTACAGTGGGAACCTGTTCAGTACTTCAACAACAAAATCATATGTGACCTGGTGGAAGCAAAACCAGTGGGTATGATAGCGTTAATGGTGAGTTATCCTATTCACTCTACAATGCGACAATGCTGAAAATAAAAAATATACATTTGAAAACATGTTTAGCTAGAATCGATGTAGGTCTATAATATTAAAATATGAAACAGAAGATACGTATGAGGCTGTGTCGTCACTTAGCCTCCTCCTCGGCCCCTCCGTACAGAGGGGGGGGGGGCAAAACCAGACATACTATTCAAGATGATGTAGCTGATTTACATGTCTGAAATATGGCCCTTTAAGAGCGGTTGCAGTCTCCTCTTCAAAGTTCATATTATTGTTATGGTTATCAGTGGTAAAATAAAGTCTAACCATAATCATTCACTTTTGGGACACTGCAAAACTGGTCTTCCAATTCGTATCTACAACATGTCACTTTAGCCAGTGTATGTGTAGCCTCTCATATTTTTTGTTTGCGTTATTTGCATTATGTGAAACTTACATGTGTTGTTCAAATTTGTTTATAGCATTATTATGATAGGTTTGAATAATCAATTAATGGGATATTAGGCTGGTACGTTTATATTTACAAAAGTATTAGGCTGTTCCTTAATTTTTGTTCATACTGTAGTGATAACTGTAAGACTGCCGCCACGATCCATTTCGAAATAAAACTTAACCCTTTGACTTCCAGGCCGGGGTGCATACCAGGATCCAGATATACTGGTGTAGGAGCTCTATTTTTCGTCATTTGAAGCTGGAATTGCTAACGCAATTTCCAGCTTCAAATGACGAAAAATACATAAATGTAGTATATATTTGACGAAAATTTGTGTCATTTTATGGTTACGTTCATTGACGAATGACGACGGAAATGTCCGTCATGTATGGTAGTGAATAGGTTAATTCACGTCCATCCATGTCTTACTGATATCGATCCACCGTCTGCGAAGCTGGCACAACATCTTACTATATACAAAGAGTCAACTTAAATTCTCGTATTTGCTGGTTTGGTATATACCAAAATCTGTCAGATATTCCTGCTCAAGTCATTATATACGAGCTAGTTAGTGAATAATAATTATAATTAGTGATACACTTTACACACGATGTTGCTGTGCAGGACGAGGAATGTCTGCGTCCCGGTATAGCCACAGACGAGAGCTTCTTGGACAAAGTGTCACAAACCCTGGGTGGACATCCTCACTTCCTCAGTCACCAGACGGCAGGGCAGTCTGAAAGAAGGACAATACGCAGAGGGGTCAGTGAGCTCACGTAGCTTGCTAATATCAGACAAATATAACACACCCATTGGGCACACGACGTTGTTGCGACGTTGAATCAACGTCAATGACGTTGATTCAACGTCGCAACAACGTCGTGTGCCCAGTGGGAGTCATCAATGACAGTTATTATATGTCACTGAATGTCAATGAGATTGATACCATAGTATTCGTTTGATACTCAGTTAATCAAATACTTTAATTTGGAAGAAGTCTATGTTCAATGTATATAAATATTTTTCGTCATTTGACGCTGGATGTTGTGTTAGTAATGCCTGCTTTAAATGAATAAAAATACTACATAACAAATTAGCAACTGGGGCAAAGGTCAAGCGCGATAATAGGTATTCTGATGTAGACCTATAGCAAATAAGGTCATATATGTCTTTATTTTCTAATTTGACAAGCTCACAATTCGTTCCAGCTGCACTGCAATTTCGAGCATGAAGGCTATACATGTAAAAATTGATGCAGTGGAAGTAATACTTTACTTTAAACACGTGTTTATACATAGGCCTACACATTGTCTGGCTGTCATGTCTTGTATTGTGGCATCGACCACCTCTGCTCAACTATGGTTCATTATTGGGACAATGTCTGTAGCGTGTGCTGAAATGTCACGCATACTCCTTAATATAAACCACATTCCTGGCCCATGACATAACAACACGCACTGAAAATTATCACCGGGTGGGCTGTGCGTCGTATATGTGTCATTAGCAGGGCCATTAAGGGTGAACAATTAGCAACATTATTTTTTACTCATTAGAAAGTGTAGTGATTACATGATAAAGACACTAATCAAGCGTTATAGAATGCGCTTTGTAAAAAGTCGCATCAATACCCACCTTCATCAGTTAATGAATTTATTCTTTTTGACAGGAGTTCCGTCTTTTACATTACGCCGGAGAAGTAACATACAATGCTAGGGCTTTCCTAGACAAAAACAACGACTTACTTTATAGAGATCTCAAAGAGGTGACGTCAAATTAACCATTACTATATCAATGTCAGATGGAATTCACAATAGTTGTGTGTATGACTTTATAGCACAGACTATACTCCCGCGTTGGGTTTATAGTCCCCGTGCTTCGTCATCTTTTTCTGTCAAGCTTGATTGATTTATAATGCTACAAATATTAATAACGTAATAAGCTAAGAAAAAGTAAATTATTTTTTGTGACATTAGATAAGAGATCTAACTCATGTAGTAACATGAATTTAATTATAATAGTAGTAACCAAAAAATAAAGAAGTAAATCCCAGGAAACACAAAACATTTGTCCAACATTTGTACAACGTCGGCCCAACGTCTGTGACGTTGGTCCAACATTGTACAAATGTTATACAAATGTTTGCTGGTTTAGTGATGCCTGTTATATCTCTCCTCCCAGGTGATGACTCGCACAACAAACCCCATCACAGCCAGCTGTTTCCCGAAATCAGAGCTGACCAGCAGAAAACGACCAGATACGGTGAGAGACATTAATTTGCTTGCTGTGAAAATATGATATGCTGTAGCAATTATTTTGTTTGGTTGAAAACAAAAACGAAATGTAGAAACACTTACAGTATGTAAATTACACATTGGATTGCATATACAGTTATACGCAAAGTATTTACATCCACTGTGGCCTATTAAATAGAGTGCACATAATTCGATACAATGAGCACGGGAGAGTAAAAAAGTTATGTTAAAAGATCTGGGTCGTGACGATTGCCCATATATGTATTTATCACAGCATTGGAGCCATGTTGTTGCCTAGAAACTTGAAAGATAATAGGATGGTGTGCCTTCTATGTACTGTCTGTAAAGTTGGAGGATCATCACAAAATATCGCATTGACCCAAAATGTTTGCAGGTTTTGTTAATCTAGGTCTTGATAAAGTCTTTTTTAAATTCTGATGCTAATTCCACTTAATTGCTCTTCACTTGTTATAGTTTTAATGCCATTTGTAATTATTTGTTAGTAAATATATCATTTTGAACTGAAATGCAATAATGTGCCAACGCGCCAATGTCACAGTAAGCCAGAAACACTAAAAATATCGGTGTGTGAGCTCATGTGACCCAGTGTTTTCCGCTGTTATGTCTGATTTCCCGCTCACTGTGTTGTGTAGCCTACACACGTCCCATGTCTGGAGGTGCGGTTACTCAGTTATGATATTTCATACTGGCATTTGCGTAACGTCTCGTCACGATTATGGTGTTCAATTTTCTCCTAACTTGTTAACTTTATTCATTATAATTTTTGTTCTATGTATAAAAGGGTTCCAATCCTATTAATTTTGAGCCTCTTATTTTACAGGCAGCAACACAGTTCAAGCACAGTTTAGCGCAGCTTATGGAAATCCTTCTTTCAAAAGAACCCTCCTATATCAGGTGTATCAAACCAAATGACAAAAAACAACCAAGTAAGATGTATGAATAGTTATCTACAATACAATAATCGTGAAATAATTTTTATAGTGTGACATATTTGTAAAAATATCTTCATATTTCAGTGGTGTAATTAGCTGAGATACATTTAGCAACTCAAGCTGTTAAATATGGCAAGTTTTCTTAAGATTAAAATCTAAGTTAATCTTATTCATGAATCAAACTATATGTTGTGCACAGATCAGTTTGTGGATCAGATAGTGCGGCATCAGGTGAAGTATCTGGGTCTGATGGAGAACCTCAGAGTTCGGCGTGCTGGATTTGCCTATCGTCGTCAATACGAACACTTCCTAGAAAGGTCAGTATGTGATGGTGTGTCACAAAAAGCTTATGTATGATTGGCTCAGAATAATGTGGTAAACTTATTAATACTGTCAATGCATTTCATGCAGCACTTAGTTTCGTACATAATCCACATACGTTGTTGTGTTGATTATTATTAGCTTTCAATTACCTCAATATACATATTTTACCGACCTGATAAATAGTTTCCTAAAACAAAAAAACGAACATTAGCTCGTAGGTAACCTCAATAGATAGAACAAGGTCTACAGAATGTAATGATGGCGAGAATCATGACACGTTTCATATTCTCAAGTGTTGTTTGCCATCTTTACCCCTAAAGTTAAATCATTTAAATTTTCGCCCACGTGAAATTGCGTCTCGCTACAGCGACCCACAACTTCATGTAGGTGATATATGATCATATAATTATTTACAAGTTATATTTAAATTGTACTAATGCAAGTAATTTTCAACCACTTGAAGTTGTGAGTCGCATTAGCCACACACAATTTTTAAAATGTTACCTGTATAACTTTGCGCTTTGATGGGTAAAAGTGACGGCCAATGGCATATAATATATTTCAAATGGAGAAATTATTAAATTGTAAATAGTTCAGAACTTGTGTGCCGTTGTATTTCAGATACAAACCGCTGTGCCCCAGGACCTGGCCTCGGTATTCTGGCAGTGCTCGTCAAGGTGTGGAGACGCTCTGCCGACATCTTAATTACCAGCCAGACGATTATAAACTAGGAAAGTAAGAACTATTCTAAAACTCGTAAACTATCTATCATTATTACACTGCGGATATAATTACAATTAATAATTCAGATTCTGAATGTTTAAACACGTTCTGTTAAACAATGTTATAATTTTATGATACTATTTTTCTTCCAGAACGAAGGTATTTATTCGCTTTCCACGTGTTCTATTCGCCACAGAAGATGCTCTACAGACAAAGAAACATGACCTTGGTGAGTGAAGAGGCAAAGCTGATACAGTTTAAACATCTACCAAGTAGTTGAAACAAATATTATGGTGAAAAAATGGTGAAATTGCTTAGAATAAAATGCAACTAGTAGTCTGTTTCGCCAGATCCTTGGAGTAACCTTTTTTTTTAATTATTTTCGGCTGCCGCTTAACCTATTTGTGTATCTTTTTCTCGGATCATAGTTTCATCATCCCCAAATATTCCTGAAAATAAAGTTGGCGGAATTTTGTTGTGTATTTTTGAAGTTGGAGCATTTGGCGTGTGATAAAATATCAACATACCAGGTCTTATTTCACCATTACCGTGAAACAAGAAGTAGGCCTATATTACTTGCCAAAAGACTCAACTTTGAAAATAAACAAGACTATCCGCCCATTTTTTCAGGGATGTTGGGGGGATAACAACCGAGACAATGAAAAAAGGATACCCCCAGGAACTGGTGAAACTTACTCTTTGATATAACGTTTTTCATTTGATGGGATTGGTATATTGGTATAACACTACGGTAGTGTCATGAAAAATATCTTACCATAATATAAAATATCACATTTATGTTTATCGACTATACCGAGCAATTATGTTTTTATGTTGTTTACTTACAGCCACGATCATACAATCAAGGTACAGATGTTACAAAGAGAGGAAACATTACTTAAAGCTACGAAGATCAGGTGACTGGCCAATAAAAACTCCAATAAATATAATGAAAAGAATACCCACAAAAATCCGTTGTAGGAGTATTTACTAAGCACAAAATGTTAATAATTCATACCTACAGCTTCAAGAACATAATATTTGGTTTCATCTGAAAAGTAGAGAGCAGCCATTATTGTTATTTCTTCCTATCTATTTACAGCTACACTAATCGCATGTATCTGGCGAGGATACCAAGCTAAGCAATTGTTAAAGAGAAGAAGATGGGCCGCCACGGTGATACGAGAGTGAGTAGACCTGGCGAAAATAAACTAAAATCCCAGTAAACACAAAACATTTGTATAACAATTGTAGTTTTGAACCCAAAACAGTTTCAAAACTTAGAATTTGAATGTTATTTTAATTATTATTTTCCATGATAAATCATGGAAAATAATAATAAAAATAACAATTAACATCTATAGTTTTGATATTTATTTTGATTCGTTTTTTCAGCTTTGTGAAAGGTTTTACGTTACGCAGTCAGCCACTCTGTCATGAGAACCGCATCTTTATTGGTTACATGCGATACAACTTTCTCCACACAGTAAGGAGACAGCTACCTAAGTCAGTGCTAGACACAACATGGCCACAACCTCCGAAGCTATTAATTGAGGTAAGTGGGCAATTTGTTTTTAAATTTTGTTCAAACAAACGAGACGTAATGGTTGAATTAGGCTACTGAGTCCAATCCATAGCAAATTTGTTTCGAAAAACATATTTTTCACCTAAAATGACAAATCGGTCGCTACAACTCTTAGCGACCGCTTTGGATTGGGAGGGCAATATACGGTAAGTGGGCTCCTATGCACATGCAATCATAATTATGGGTAGAAGAATGTTGTAGACACCTATATTTTTACTTTAACGCAAAATTATAACTATTGACTACAGGTGTCAGAGACGTTGCGGGACTTACACCACAGGAATCTGATCAGGAGATTTTGTATGGGTATTACACCGGAGAAAAAAGCGCAGGTAGGTGGTGTAATGCTCACTATATTATTATACCTTACTAGGAATACAAAATGCATTCATTTCGTGGTGATAATATGTTACCTATACATTGATTATCTATACATTGATTATGTACATCTAAAAGTACGTGATCCGTGTATGTCCATGATATTTCTTTCTGCCCTTGCTCGTTTTTCTGTCACCCTCAGAAAAGATGTGCAGTCATATTCGCCAGTCATCACACAGTCACATTCAGGAAACAAACTCACAGCACAAGACAAACTCTTACATCCACCAACCAAACTCACTACATAAGAGAAACATTCACATCCATCAACCAAACTCAAGGCACAAAATAATAATTTAAACCACCAGTCAAACTAACAGCACAAGACAAACTCTTACATCCACCAACCAAACTCACTACATAAGATAGGCATTCACATCCATCAACCAAACTCAAGGCACAAAATAATAATTTAAACCACCAGTCAAACTCACGGCACAAGATAAGCATTCACATCCACCAACCAAACTCAAGGCACAAAATAATAATTTAAACCACCAGTCAAACTCACAGCACAAGACAAACCCTTACATCCACCAACCAAACTCAAGGCACAAAATAATAATTTAAACCACCAGTCAAACTCACAGCACAAGACAAACTCTTACATCCACCAACCAAACTCACTACATAAGATAGGCATTCACATCCATCAACCAAACTCAAGGCACAAAATAATAATTTAAACCACCAGTCAAACTCACGGCACAAGATAAGCATTCACATCCACCAACCAAACTCAAGGCACAAAATAATAATTCAAAACCACCAGCCAAACTCACGGCACAAGATAAGCATTCACATCCACCGACCAAACTCAAGGCACAAACTAATAATTCAAAACCACCAGCCAAACTCACGGCACAAGATAAGCATTCACATCCACCAACCAAACTCACGGCACAATATAAGCACCCACAAACCAGACTGAAGGCACAAAATAATAATTCAGATACACAAGCCAAACTCAAGGCAAAATATAATAATTCGCATCCACCAGCCAAACGGACGGCACAAGATAGGCATTCACATCCACCAACCAAACTCACAGCACATGATGAAAATTCACATCCCCTAGTTAAACTCACAGCACAAGAAGAAAATTCACACCAACCAGTCAAATTCACGGCACAAGATGAAATTTCACAACCCCCAGCCAAACTCACGGCACAAGATGTGAATTCACATCCACCAACCAAAACTCACAGCACATAATGAGAATTCACATCCATCATCCATGTTAAGCCAAATGTATATCTTATAATTTACACATAATGACAAAATGAGGAAAAGCAAAATCTAATTTAATGCCAAGATTGGTAAGTAGTTGCTTGTTATTATCAATCAGAAACTTAACATTCCTTCGTCGCATTTTTATAGCTGGAAGAAAAGGTAATTGCTGAGCGACTATTTAGAAATAAAAAGCAGAGTTACCCCAGCAGTATTCCAGAGCCATTCCAAAACACACAACTAGGTGAGGCATTGATAATCATTGACAATCTAATCATTTAAATACTCCAGGTTGTATAAACGTATAAGTGATTACCTCCAAAATGTCCGATGTGATTCGAGTCAAAAAGTAAACAAAATATTATCGAATGTCCAACTACTGTAGTTTATAGTGCCAGAGAAATACAACACCGGTGTGACATTATTCTTTATTATAAATGTCCTTAGTGGTAATACAAATCACCTTACACGTTATTAAATAACACTAAGGCGCACAGCAAAACAGAAGGGTGACTTAATAACGCACTTTACTGTTGTAGGTGCCCACCATGAAGTTCAGCTAAACAACCAATTTGCAATGACAGTGAAAGATCCAAGCGAACAACTTAAGGTGACGTGTACACACACAAAATTAAACTCATATGACTGAAGTATAATTTATGCGCTGCTCTATCAATTCCATTCAGCAATTATGCTGCTAACATTATTATCGTTGTTATTTGTATGTTCACCATATAGTATTCAACGCTGGTGACTAAATATGACAGAAACGGTTACCAGGCGCGAAAGAGAGTATGTGTGATCACTACAGCCGCCATATATACCTTGAATGAGAAGGACTTCAAACTCAAAGAAAAAATACCTTTCACACTTCTGAAGGGTGAGCAACATGCTAGATCAATAAAAGCTTATCTTACTTCAATATTGATAAACTTTTGCACAAATCGACCACATTAATATCTGTATAATGTGTAACGTACTTCCATATGTTTACTCAGGGTCTTTTGGTGTCGTAGTTAATACTAACGGTTCATTCTCCTCTCTATGTATTAACATATTAACAAGAACGAATAATGTCTTATTCATTCTTTGTGCTAAAATAGACTAATTTTCTCCCATAGGTGTGTCTGTCAGTGCCTTAACAGATGGTGTATTTGTGCTTCATCTTAAAACAGAAGAAAACAACCACAAGGTGAGAGTACTAAAGTACAAGAGCATCCCTCAATCCTCTATCACAAGTCATTCTGGTCAACTCACAATCCCGAAAACAATGGTGATAACGGAAAAGGGAAATTTTGCACTGTTTTACCCTTAAAGCGCTGAAATATTTCTGTATAAGCCATGGAGACCAAAGGTTTGCAATCATCATAAATGCCTTAGTAAGTTGTTTCCGCTACATTTGAATACCTATGTTATGGGTCTACAGCCATTATAAATTTGTTATTTCTTACAGTGAGGGGTTCGACATTAGAATCTGACGTCTGTAGACGTCAGATTCTGACGTCTAATGTCGATCCCCGCGCTGTAAGGGTTAATGGGGGTGGAGAGAAGGGTGTAATGTGGTATGTTGTACACGCTAAACAATATAGGTTCTTTAAAAAGAACCCTTCAGTACTATTACCATGTGACACCAGGGGTTGCATACTGATAGTACTGAATGGTTCGTTCTAAAGAATCTATATTGTTTAGAGTGCTATGGGAAAACGCCCCGGTGTAGACAATTAGGTCCGTTTTAAGAGATGCAAATGATGTCTTGAGGAATCATGAGGGTTTAAAGGGTGAAATGATCACGTGTGCTTGTTTAGCTGTTATGGAGGGTCTTCATGTATGTAATTCAGATATATATTGTGTATGCGAATATTGCTTTACGTCGTTTAAATTTCTGCGCATTCTGGAAATATCATTTCACCCTTTAAACCTTCATGATTCATCAAGGCAGCACGTTGCATCTCTGAAAACTGAAAAAGATCGCATTACGGGTAGAATCAAACATCAAATAACTAACTGCTTACCCTTTGGGCAGGTCGTCGTTCTGCTATGTTGAGCAATAAAAGATTATAATAAAATATGGTGGTTCATATTATGAAGGCACTGCAGCGTGTTTGAGATGTATTAGGCATATTACTATCACAAATAATCAATCTTCAATAATCAAAAGTGCCTATTTTGTAAATATAATGCCTTCGCCAGAATTTTTATCGAATTATTGAAACGTAAGCAACGCAAACGACAATTAGTAACTGAAATGTATTATTTTATGTTGTTCTTCCCAGCTACACTACCAAACGTAATTTCCTCATGGACAAGAACAATCCATGTTCAAAATAATACTTTCCTTTGAAATCACACGACGGTGATTTCAAGATAAATTCATTGGAGAAAAACAATGTTACCTCAAATAAAATGTTAAAGGTGTATATACTTCAATTTTCTGATGGAAAGTTGAGATGGAAAAGTCACCCAATTAAGAATTGTACTCCGGCCAATCACAGGGCGTCGTTTAGTCACGTGACTATCAAACAAAATGATAGAGTTGGCGTAGTTTGAAGTAAAGTAAGCCCACAATAGGCTTACTTGAGCCGAAAAAGTTTCCTTTCATAACGAATTTGGCAATTAACTTTATTTTTGTCTTTGATGTTATTAAATAGTGAATCTTTTGTAAGTGGAACATGTTTAATTGTGGAAAATGTGTCTTGTGTTTAGGGTGATTTAATTTTGCGGGCCGATCATGTGATAGAGGCGATGGTAAAGCTGGTAAAGACGGCAGACATAGAGGACAGGATTGTCGTCTCTGATGGAAGGTAAGCAAACTATCTACACACAAACCTCACATCTTACATAAGCATTATTATCATATACAAGTAGGCAACAAGAAACAACTATATCGTAGCTCTATTCACCAGAGCTGCTTCTAAATAAGACCCAGCAAACACAAAATGTTGAACCAATGTTTGTCTATTGTTAGGCCAACGTCACAGACGACGAGCCGACAATAAACCTACGTTCGCTCAACATATTGTGTTTGTTGGGGATGTTTAACCCTTAAAGCGCTCAGTTATAGAATTTAAATTTTCAGCCACTTGAAGTGGTGTCTCGCAGACGCGACCCACAACTTCAAGTGGGGGAACATTTCTCGCATTTGTTTAATTTAAGTGCAGACATTTGCAAATCTTGATGTTTAAACATACATTTCATTCCCAATAACAGTGCTTTGATCGGCTAATAAAAATGTTCTAAAACGACTATAGTCGTTCTTAGCGCTTAAAGGGTTAACATTTTCCTATGTGGTACTATCACTTGACCATACAAAAGCCTGGAATTATGCATAATTACTTGAAAGATATATTGTACCATATTTTGGTTGTCGTTTTTTCCACCAGCATCACTCATCAGCTGTCCAGTGGGAAGCAGGGACTGATTGAATTCAGCAGCGGACCCAAGTACTCAGCCAGCAAAGATAAAAACGGGCATCTCTCTGTTGTGAGTGCTTATAAATCTGATATAAGACACCGTATGCACCATACATTACATTCTAAGTAATGACCCTTATAATAACATAAAATAACATTTTAGAAAACACGGTAATACGAGATGGACCCAGTTTTATTACCGCTATGGTTAGTTAAATGAACAAAACTGTTTAAATATAAAACAATAATATTTAGACGGCGGCCCAACATTAAAACAACATTGGGTCAATGCCTTGTGTTTTCTGGATGTTCCCCGACCACACAGCAATCTCTGACTTTTTGTGTTACAGGTGGCATCATAGCCTGGACCATCAGCCTTGTATCGTTACTTCAACCGAGAGGGCTACGGCATGAGACATTGAGAATTACCAAAACCGTCATAATATTATTGTCACGCATGAGAAGCTTTGTGATCCTGGGATTACAGCGTCTAAAGTGCTGCCTTATGCTGTGGTACTTAATACATATATACATATTTTTTCAGCTTAATAGGCTTAATTCAGCTTAATAGTATCTTGTGATACTGATGTGACACATATTAAAATATAAGCAGAAAAATAAACAGATATGTACGTTAATTATACCAGAACGAGGGGTTTCATCATAGTTAAAAAGTTGTGTTTCTTTGAAACCTGAACACCAGAGCAGAGGACAAATAAGGGAATGATGGGCGAGGATTAGCTGATATTTCATGGCAGACGCAGTCTTGTCGAGACACGTGGGCCCATTAGGTTTTCATGTTTTTCCTCACAAAAAATAATCAGATTAGGTTAGTCCGTCAACAACAGGTGGGTGAGATTGTCTCTGCTGTATTCATATATAACAAATTTGGTTCGATCTGTACAATTTCTTGTGCGTTTGTTTAATAAGTAATGTAAATTGTGTACGTAATGTCAAAGCAGATGCGATGATTAATTGAATATTTCCGACGCTGTTTAGACGTATCATATATAACACATCACATATCCGTACCCTCACACATTGTAGTCAAACGTGTATAACATCATTGTATTGTTTTAGCGTCCCAGTAAACACAAATTATTTGTGTAACATTTGTACAATGTTGGACCAACGTCGAGGACGTTGGGCCGACGGTGTACAAATGTTATACAAATGTTTTGTGTTTGTTGGGGTGTGACATGATTGTTATGATTTTGGTAATATTGTCAAAATGCCTTTATGTTCTAATTTTCTGCTAGTCTAGGTTAGATATACGAATTGTTGATATTATGTAGGTTATTTTCTTTACCTTTGGTTATGTAAATTGTATATCATGTTTTAAGATTGCACATAGGTATATAACATTGTCCATTTATTTTTTCTATTAAATCATCTACATTTTTTTCATTTTTTCTTTTAATTTAATTTCAGCTTAAATTTTGACGATAAATATGTACGGATGCAAATATCAGCCCATCTGCATAAATGAAACAAAACCTCATATATATATATATATATATATATAATTATATATAATGCAAAAGTTGTTTCTTATTAATTGTTCTGTTAAATTTGTATATTTAGCCCACCATATTACATAGGAAAAATATAAGGGTTCTAGCTTCAGAAGGCGTGTTAGCTTTATATTACATCGCAGTGGACGAAGTATTTAGTCGAGAACTAAATTAGATTGGTAATAAACATTGTTAAAACATGTGACGTAATAAATATTTAGCTCATGTAGGTCATGTCTTGACCAATTGCCAACATTAGATTTAATTAATATAATTATTACCAGACGGACAGATCCTGTTTTTACTAAGGCAGAAAGTATAGAAAATGTAAGCCTACACTTCCTCATTATATGATATGTCATCACTTACCTTATTGTGCCAATACATGTAGTGATTATATTTATAATTGTTTATGATGTTGTTCCATCACTTGATTACTTGTATGTGGCTATGATACATTTATGACATATGTATAATTTTACAATATTGCATGTAGAGGCAAGAAGTAGCGACTGCTTATTTGCTAAGTATGCAGTTACTGCAATTTGGCTTTGCATAGCAGAATATGCAACATTCTATTCAGCCGTTATGTCATAGTGCTAATTACGCTATACTTATGGAATAATGTGTTCATCTGATTTCATATTGTACTAAATTTACCATTACATGACATGCATGATTTTTACTCTGTGTGTTTTTACTGTGTGTTCAATTTTCAATAGTTTTAATAATTTATACAAAGAGCACTTGAAATTAATTTCGCCTTGAGTCATTCTAGTGATACGATACTAGCCTACGCGTTTGTGATGTCATAAGTCAAATATTTTGTCAATCCTTGACAATGGTTTACGATAAATCGCACTTTAATGTATTTAAAATGCCAATAGAAATGTAAAATTGACGAAATCGCAAATCAGGATAAGTGTTCATCAACATTACGGGCAACAAATAAGTTGCTCAGAATGTCGCTGAATGGAAGTGTGCAGCGAGAAATAAATCTATAGGTCCATCTAACTATGGTGCTTTAACCCCCTTAACCCTTCTGTCGCTAAGCACGACTATAATCGTTTTTCATCTGTTTTATTTGCCGATAAAATCATTATCATTGGAATTAAATGTGTGTTTAGACATCAAGATTTGGAAATGTTTGGTCTCAATTTAAAAATGTGAGTAATTTTCACACACTTGACGTTGTGTCTCGCTACCGCGACACACAACTTCAAATGGGTGAAAATTTAGATAAGATTAGTATTAAGTATTAGAAACAATTAGTGCAGGCCTACGAAAATAAAGAAGTCAATCATCCCGTTACCCCATGATGCAATTTCATATCATTTTTAAACGACGCCTTGACCAAGAATGTGTGTCAAATCATAAAAAAAACCAGATGGAATAAAACATATGTAATAAAACATATGAAATAAAACATATTTATTCAGGATGAAATAACAGTGAAATTGTTATTTTACATAATTGTCCTGACAATCAACCGTGGACATACACATACACAGTGTATGAAAATACAATAAGGTAGGCCTACCCTTTAAGGTAAAAACAATTATTCATAAATTGATAATTATAAAGGATGATTAAAAGTGATATATTTTCTAATGAGCTGGCAAATGACGCCAGATCGTAGCAAGTGCTGTATATGTATCCTAGCCCGAGATAGAATCAAAACATATTACCCCCCCCCCCTCTAGTATACGCTCTGGCAAAACGGGTGTCGATTAAATAAATTATATGACAAAGTTTGCATGATAGAAAATTAAACATACTACGACTACCATCACCACTAGATGACCGATAAGTCACAGTGGCCTGAGATTAATAAATAGTAGCCCTGACAACGTAACCGGCTTCAAATAAATCAATCGACTTGAAATGTGTTCTTTTGGTTTCACAATCCATAGACATTTCATTTTTGTTATTGTTTCTATGTCTGTGATAATAAATTGTTGAATTTATTTGAACAAAGTGCGATTGTTTTTGTTATTTATTATTGCGAATTAACCCTTTAACCGTCAAATTATTCAATCTAAATTTTCACCCACTTGAAGTTGCGTCTCGCTGACGCGATCCACAACTTCAAGTGAGTGAAAATTATTCAGATTTGACAAAATGGATGTCAACTGTTTTCAAATATTGCTGATTGATGTCACATTTTATCTTTAACATTTTAAAAGGTGGTACTTAATGTGCTAATAAAAAATGAAAACCCGAATATATGCGGCACCGGCGGTTAAAGGGTTGTTTTGTTGAACACAACTTCCCAACGTTTGGATTGTGCGCACTCAAAAGAACTAAAGATCAAAAAACATATTCTTCGATTTCTTCCACGCATTGTTAATTTTGTTCTCAAAATAATGTTTTTAAACATTATTTTCGGTCCCGTTTTCACCGAAATGTATATACCTAAAACCTATTTAATGTTGTAGAGGTGTAATCTGGAGGTGAGAAACTGCCGTTTGTAAAGATTTTTATGTGTGCACTACCAAATTATGAGCTATTCAAAAGTAGAATCTATGCTATATAAATTTGTGTGGGATAATAAACCTGACAAAATTAACAGAAATACCCTGATAGGTGACTAAAATCAGGGAGGTTTAAAAATGCCAGATATTTAGCAAAATGGGCTTACAGATTAAGCAAGCAGTCTTGAAAAATAGACCATATCACCTAGATATTTTTTTATAATAATATGGAGAAAATTTAGAAGATTTTAAAATGAATTTAAAATGTGTGAAACATTAACAATTCTTTTCATCAGTACCGTCATTTTATCAAGCGGTTGTAAAATGCTGTTTTTTTTATTGGAGGTGGTAAGGCAAAAATTTTAGAGATGTTCGGAAACAATTTATCTGGGGAAATCATTCTATTACTCTTAACAATAAACCAATATTTGATAATAATTTAAGTAACGCAGGCGTCAGATATGTAAACGATCTGTTAGACCATCAAAATATTTTGTCAGAAACATTTCTGCGTTCAAAAATAAGTAGTAAATCCGATTGGATGTCACAAACTTACATTTTAATTAACGCGCTACCCGATCCATGGAAAAAATGTTAAGATGGTATTCATCCACACAGACTTGTGTAAACACCACTAATTCCTCATTGTGGAGGCTGAATGATTTAAAAGATGAAAAAATAAAAAAACATGACAAAAGTGTCAAAACATTATACATTTTTAATGCGCAACAAATCTGAAGATGTCACGTCAAAAAAGACCTTAGTACAATTCAGATTTAAACTATTGCATAAAATTATACTGTTACATCGCTGAAAATTAAGCGATAATTCGTTATGCAATGTGTGTCATATACAAGAAACCTATCAGCACTTGTTTGTCGAATGTAATCCTAGAATAAATATATGGAAACAGATTTGTAACTGGCTTTTAACGGTTGGCTATAAACTGCAACTAAAATACATTTACAAATACTTAATTATTGGTTTTATAAAATAATATATAATAAATATAATGAGTTCAATGAGTTTCTGATCGTAATTTCTTACAGTATTTTCAGGGCGTACTGTATATCTGATAACTAGACAACAAATATGTAACAAATTTATAAAATAATATATAATAAATATAATGAGTTCAATGAGTTTCTGATCGTAATTTCTTACAGTATTTTCAGGGCGTACTGTATATCTGATAACTAGACAACAAATGTAAATGTTTTAAAAATTGTATCAAATGACATATCAGAACGATTTCAGATTTATACAAGTATTAACCGACCATGTTTATCAGCCCTTTAACCGCCGGTGCCGCATATATCCGGGTTTTCATTTTTTATTAGCACATTAAGTACCACATTTTAAATATGTTAAAGATAAAATGTGACATCAACCAGTAAGATTTGAAAAGAGTTAACCTCTATTTTGTCAAATCTGAATAATTTTCACTCACTTGAAGTTGTGGATCGCGTCAGCGAGACACAACTTCAAGTGGGTGAAAATTCAAATTGAATAATATGGTGGTTAAAGGGTTAATGACTAAAATTATTACTATTGCACAAAGTGATTAGCCTTTTAATTAGTTTTTCTTGAAATATATATCTTTCTTTCGGACCCCATGGGTCACATCAACTTTCGTTAGAATATATCTATACCACGAGAATAAAAACACTCTAGTACCGGTATCTAGAACGCTTTCCGACCTCATCACCTTTCCTTATACTTTTTCGACACGAGAAGTGATGGGAGATAACTTTGCGTGTCCTCGTGTTTTTTACCCTAAGCGCCGCTGCTAATAACCACGAAGACACACAAACGTTACAAGATATCTTAATCGCTTCTCATTAAAAACAAAGAAGTTTAGTTTTTAATCACATCATATTTTTTCATTTTCATGCCATCGTTAGAAATAGAACAATAATAAACAACAGAACTACATCAAAAAATATGGCATCAAGGAATACATGTAAAATATTATTATTATTTTTTTCTCGGTATGAGTGTTATTTCGTGCATGAAAATTGTAATTTTAAATGTTTTTGTATGAATAAATGATATTTTAAGAAAAAAACATTATGAGCTATTTAGTAGATTTCCAAAAAGCGCTATTTTGAAATATGTAGAATATAGGAAATTGTGTAAATTGGTCTATTTTAGCTCAATGTTCTCTTGTATTAATACATTTGAACGGTGAATCAATATAGACCACTCCTAGACAATAAAAAAATATATATAACCTTTTTAGCCCAAGAGTCTATTTGATCGAACACTAAAGTGACCCTTTTCATGTTTGTTGGGACAAAAGTATTCTTTATAAAAAAAAAATATTATTGGCGATAGATTGGAATGAGAACAGCCATGTTAATGCAACGCGCATTGTTTAGTTAATTGTCTTTTCAGTTATTCAAGATGGCGTCAATGATGGCCGCCGGTGTAAAGTCAGCTTTAAGAACTAGTGTAAATTGGTCATTTTTTTGTAATACATGTACATCAGTTTAACTAGTACAGAGGTCGGCGAATCCGTCTAGAACACATTCCAGAGAATACTAAATAATTTATGAAAATTCATGGACTGGCTGCGTCCTGTCATCGATGCACAAATCCATGCTCCTATGGCTGGCCCTCTAATGTCTTCTGCGTGGTGCTATCAGACCCTTCTAATGACCAATTTAATTTGAGTGAAACATGAACAACGTTTTCAATGCGAATGTCAGTTAAAAATATGTGATATTATTTGAGCAGCATGAGTTCCAGCAACATTGATGTTGTTTAGCGTCAGGTTCAACATATGACCTAGGCAAGGAACATGTGCAATAACTAGCATTGGAAATTGAATGAGAAGGCGTCCGAGCTGTTTCGCATTGGATCTTTGATCAATTTCCCGCACATTCCAGTTTGAGCTGCTGACAAATAACTATCTGACTGCATTGCATGATGGGAAATCTAAATTATTATTTACGACATATTTCAAAATTTTCTTGTTCAGTCGCGCTAACAAGACCCGCTCACAGGACAATATTTGCACCGAGTCTTGTACAACAGCACAGACGAATGTTAAAGGTATGCTATATAGCCTGTTGAAATTGCCTGCACTAGCTTGATAACTGCACGCTTGTGCCTTGGTATATGTCCATTTCATTACCACGTAGTTAGGTAGGCTAGGCATACTGCCTAAATGTATTTACACGAATGCAATTGTCATTAACATACACATGCATATACTGACGGACCCGTGTAGACCTGACGTTACTCGTTCAAATTGCATATGTTGTTCATGTTCTTTTGTGATCCAGTATCAAGATGTCACTTGTAAATAAATGGTTAATTTAGATCCAAATTTCCTCCACCCCCCCCCCCCCCCCCAACCCAGTCACCTATTAATGCACCACGTCGATTTTGTTGCAATTGATGTCATTTCCGTCGTCCTTTAACGCGTCTTCGTCGCCCTTTAACATCTTTCTATCTACATTTAACGTATCCGTGTCACCGTTTAAAGCTTACTTGTCACCCTTTAACGCCTCTCCCTCGCCATTTAATACCTCCCAATCGACCTATAGCACCTTTACATTGACCATTAATGCATCTATATCACCCTTTAATGCAGCTTTGTCCCTAATGCATTTTAACACCTCCCTGTCACCTTTTAAGGCCTCTCCATTTATCTCTAATTAATATCTCTCAGTCGTCTTTAACGCCTTCCCATCACCAGTTAACGACTCCACGGCACCTTTAAAGCTTTCTTGTCGCTCTTTATAGCTTCTACATCGCCATTTACTGCCTCCCCATCAATCTATAATGCCTTTTTGTTGACCATTCATGCATCACCCTTTAATGCCTCACCATCGATGTTTAACACCTCCACATCGCCCTTAGGTGCCTGCCCATCGCCAGTTAACGACTCCAAGTCACCATTCAAAGACTTTCACTCACCCTTTATGCATCTTTGTAGCGCTTTCACATTTCCTTCATTGCAATTGAAAGCCTTTTCGTTGCCCTTTAAATCATCTCCGACACCATTTGACGCATATTGATCACACTTTAATGCCTCTCTCTCTCTATTTAATAATACATCTATGTAGCCTTTTCGTGAATCCCCATTGATCTTAAACGCCTTTCCGCCAGCCTTTAGCGCTTCGGTGGTCGCCATAAAACAACTCCCAATCGCCATTTAACACCTTTATGTTGCCCTTTAACGCATTACCATCACCATTTAAAGCCTCTCCGTCACCCTTTGACGCTTCCCCTTGACCTTTAACACCTCTTAGTCAGCCTATAGCCCATACTCGTCGCCCTTTGATGGCTCCCATTTGCCCTTCAACACCTCTCTGTCATCTCTTAATGCCTCTCTGTTGATCTTTAACGCCTTTGGTCGCCCATTAGCGACTATCTGTCGCCCATTATCGCATCATTTTTTCACCTTGAGCTTTTCTTTCATTAAAACCATAACAAAATTTGATTATCCAGGTAAAATCACACTTAGACAAGGTAATATTACATGCTCCAATTTGTAGCATATATATATATATATATATATTTATATATGTATTAAAATCATATTTGACCTGGACCCATCAAAATTATACCAAAAATATTTCTTATTTGCTAAAAATCGCGTTTTCGCTCACATGACTTTGACAACGCTTTGAACTTGAAGATGACCTTTAATCATGACAATAGTACTAGAAATGTATTAGTCAGTCAAAATAACATCAAAAAATGTGTTACCGGTACATTAAATCACATAAAAATGTAATTTTGATTCTATTTTTAATTAACCAAATTCTCTGATCATTGCTTAATAAAAAAACATTTTTTTGGACAAGATACAAGAAAAGTTATCAAGTCACAGGGTAAAATTAACAACGCAAAATCAGATCAATTTGCCATTTTTGATACCTTTCGATCTTTGTCGGCCTTGTTCCAGAATTGGCAACACGAAGAGAAACTACTGAGAAAAAAGGGAAATTTAGCTAGCAAAGAAATGTTAACACCAATAGTAAACTCTTCCCAAAAATATAGCCAGTTGAAAGTGAAATAATCAGCATTTTTATAGGTATACTGTGTCATGACCAGATAAAAACTCATCAAGCAAATGGTGTTTAGAAGATTAATCATTCAAAAAAAAAAAAAAGACAAAAAAAATTTATCGATTTTAATTACTTACATTACACTTCTTAAATAGCCGTAGATTATTAAAAATATTTACGTAAAAATCTATTCCTGGAAACTGAACTGTAATTTATTAAATTCTATACCTTTCCCAATAATGGGATGCTTAACACAACTTTTTTTTAAAATATTTATTATGATAAATCAACAGAAAATATAATAGCATACCAGTAAATTAAAACAATGGAATGGACATAATCACATGCTACTCTCCTTGTAAAATATATGTATTACACCAATGTATTACATTAATAATAGATACAAAATTATGTCTTCATGAAATAGGCTATATGCATATTCATTATTGGTAATGATTGTAAATAACCAAAGTTAAAAATCTACATATTGGAAGACATTGCCAGAATAATGCACTGTAGACATTCGATATATGTGTATCATGTATAGATATTTTGGGAAATAACAGCTGAAACAATTATAGAATGGTTAGCATAACCATGATAACTACTGTGCTCGTGTACTAAATGATGATTTTTCTGTAAAATACGATGAAACCACAATTAAGAAGCCACTTTAGTGAATAAAGTGTGTCTGAAAATTAAAAGCTATACATGTCCATATATTTGGCCATTTAGGAGGTAAACACATCATCTGTCAGATAGTTTGTTGCTTTTAATAATCATGTAGGCTAAATTTGTCTAGAATTAAAAAGATTGAATCTGATTTCCACATACAGCTACCCAGCAAACAGAAAACATTTGTATAACATTTATACAACGTTGGCCCAACGTCTTCGACGTCGGTCCAACATTGTATAAATGTTATACAAATGTTTCATGTACAACGTTGGCCCAACGTCTTCGACGTTGGTCGAACATTGTATAAATGCTATACAAAAGTTTTTATGCTTGCTGGGTAGTGGCTTTCAAATCCAATCTGAAAATCGATCGCTGTTACTTCACGTATTCACACTATCATATGTTTGAGTCTACAGGTAAATCAGGCAGATTGTCTCTCAGCTTGAACACCATTTTATGTGCCTCGTCAAAGTGCGGGTCAAGCTGCTGCTTCACTCTCTGCTGCCAGGCTGCCAGTTTAGGACGGCTGGCAAATATGTCAATCTTCGCTGCTACAGGTTGCATCAGCTCGCATACGGCGTGAAGGTCCGCTATGGTGAGAGAGTTACCGGCTAGGTAATCCTGGTCATTCAGGAACACATTCTCTATGTTGTCCAATGTACGATCTAGACGACCCTGTAGTACTCGCAGCTTCTCCTTGTCAACAGGTATATTCTTAGCTCTCGGTTCAATCACCTACACACAAAAAAACAATTCATAATAATAGTGTAGGCATACCAGGCTTTGCTTAGCCACACTATTATTAACCCTTAGAACACTGATGTCGACTGCAGTAGACATTCTGTGTTTTTATTAGCATTTGTATAACCCCTGATAATAATTTGTTAAAAGTAAAATATGCTTTCAATCTTGAAACACTGATATATATTGGGATTTAAATTTCGCAAATCATACAAATTTGTAGTCCCCTGAAATTGTGTATCGCGGTAGCGAGACACAATTTCAAGTGACTGAAAATTTAAATTGAATAGCTCAGTCCTCTAAGGGTTAAATCAAATAATTATCAAACTTAAACACATTGATACACTGAGAGATACAGTGTACACATGTGGAACATATTTTATTTACCAAGAACTTTTCATTTTTTTGATCAAAGCTTTTTAATTTTGTAGTTAGTCAGGTAAGTGCCAACATACAAATCCGAAGGAGATTCGGATTAGCTTCCACAAAATAAACCTCACTAGATCAATGAAATAAAGTCAAACAAACAGAATATAAATCCTATTCAAAAGCATAATCGAATACCTTCCGAATGAAAATGACTGACATAAATTGAGTAGCTAGCTATTTCGCCATATTGCTAGCACTTTTACTTCCTAAGTAAAAAATTTCTTTACAGTTTGTTTATGATATAGATGAAAAGTACAATATGTTAAAGTGGCTACATGGGCTGATCTAACAATATTATATGAAGTGGTTAGGTATACAGATCACAATTACAGGCTTAATAAAATAAACATTATTTATTTATATGTTAAAGTATTATTTATATTAAATAATCTAGAGAAAACACAAAATCATGCAATGACGCAGCCGCTGTTACGTTTTTCTTTGAATTAAACAGTCCCATAAAAACCCAGGGAAAATCGGAGCATGAATTGTGTATCATCTTGTATCCGTGATTTATTCAGTGGTACTGATAATAATGAAGCTCCAACAGTGGTTCAACGTATATTTTGTTCATGAGGCCAGCTGACCTGGCTTAATGCTGGGCCAATGAAGTAAATGGTGTTCCAGTATTAAAAATCATTGGGTTGCGTCTCCTAATCGCCCTCCCCCGCCTGCTCCCCTGCTCGGACAAGCATGTGATACAGACACAGATGTGAATGAGCGTAGTCCCACAGTCTGCGACGCTGGGCAAACATCCCTGGCTGAAGGTTTCATGTTTGCTGGGGGTATGCAGTCACTTTTTCTGACCTGCTACGTTCGATGAAACAAGACTGAGTTTAGACGTGGCGTCAGTTAATGTAAGATTTTCATATGGAAATATCTATTATTGCAACATAGGCCTATTGTATTGGGATTATAAAGGATTTGTTTTATAAGTTGAAGCATAACCTAGCTGTCCACAGCATCAACTCGTATTCCGTTATTTTGCTTAAAGATTCATACAACTGCGAAATGGGCATGCGTGGGGCTGTCAGGTGTGGGCCTACATTAGCCTATAGAGTACACTTTGACGGCATTAATATCAGCGACTGAACTGATTACAAAATACTACTCCAACGAGAAATTGGCCCAGTGTAGTATTGAAACTACTAGTGTTTTAGAATACATTAGAATTTTCATCTCTAAATGTACTGTGAGTCAACTTTTTCCAGACCCCCATGGTAACACAACCGTTTGTGTCTCAAGATAATTGGTGAATTATTTCCTCATAAGAGGTATATAGAGTTTATATATTGGCTGATAACTATGGATGTGGGGTTATATGTCATTGTGGAATGTCCACGGGCCACTGTTGAATTCTGGGGACACCGTTGTCCAATTTATTTTGACAGTTGACTATACCTTTAATTAGATTACCCCCTGAGGTTACAGGGTTGATGAAAGCTTATAAGATAATTTTTTTAATGTGTATATATTGTACCATGATCATAGATTTTATTTTCAAATCAAGGGAATATGGGAATTTATTAGAATAAATACAGTAATTTGGTGCCTGTAGTTAATCACAATCACTACATTTTGAATGTTTGGTTTTGTATCATTAGTTACCATGGTGACAATTTTTCTGTTAAAATTGAAAAGGCACTACTCGGAACTGTAGATCTGATGTTTGCGTGTTTAAATTTTCGCGAATTTCTGATCTTGGGACTTTTCAGGAAGCTTAGAATTCACAAATTTTTATTTTTCTTTTGTAGCGCTATTATGAAAATAATTTTCTTAAATTTGTGAATGTGTCCTCCTCGCGAAAAATAAAAACCTTGCAAATATTACCAGATCTACAGTATTCAGTTTTGGGATTTGTCAACTGAATATTTCCTAGACGGCTCAACCCATTAACCGCCGGTGTCGCATATATTCGGGTTTTCATTTTTTATTAGCACCTTAAGTACCACCTTTTAAACATGTTAAAGATAAAGTATGACATCAATCAGCAATATTTGAAAACAGTTGACCTCCATTTTGTCAAATCTGAATAATTTTCACTCACTTGAAGTTGTGGATCGCGTCAGAGACACACAATTTCAAGTGAGTGAAAATTCGGATTGAATAATTTGGCGGTTAAAGGGTTAATGTTACCTAAGCTTTATTTTATCGCTATCTTCATGCATTTTTAGACATGCTAGAAAGCTGGGCATTATGTATTTAAATAACATGAAGAAGTGTGTTTTTTATATTATAAGACAAATTGCTGGTTCTGACTCAAATGTATTGCCTAAATTGATCTTTTATGTATATATAATAATGAATGTTATATGATATCGTGGGAAGCGGTGCTGATGATGCAAAAATGTGGATTTTAAAAAGACAACTGATCCAGTATAATAAATTTGAATAAATGGAATCTACTGCTTTTGCGTGTATCAGGATGAAGTTAAATACACCAGTCTTAAACTAAGTTGAACCAAAGTGAGTCTAAAGCAAAATTATTATTTACTAGAAGCAAATGAATTCATCATACAAGTCCATTAATTGTTCTATATTAATAGTTTTTAAAACAAATAAATATATTATTCACTACAAACATTTGAGCTACCACATTAATCTGTTACCGCATTAAAAACTTCAGCTATACAAAGTTAATGTATGACCAATATGACTTGGTGCACATGAGAACAACTGTATTGCTACAACTACAAGTCTTATCTATTTGTGCATTGGAAAATAAAGGTATTTTTAACAGGTACCGGTCCAGCCGTTTTTAAATGCCCACCCACTTAAAAACCACTGTGCGTTTATAAGCACTCGCAACGCACTTCCGGCGAGTGTTTATAAGCACTCGGGCATTTATGAACGGTCAGCCAATATGACTGGTTAACTGTACATTTTATCCTATAAAATCAGCTATTTTCTCTTAATTATACCAAATTTGGTATAATTTATAAATTGACACAACACATCACTACTTAGTAATGAACTTGAGAAGCAGAATCTGTGAAATATGATGCTTTAATTGGTAAAAATCGTGAAAAATAGATTTTCTGACCACTGACCCCCACCTCCTTAAAGTGTCATTGCTAAAAAATGTATACGTTGGGGGTACACTCAGCTAATACCATGAGGTGGTGGATATAGGGATGTCAAATTGTATGCAGCATTTGTATATGCTATGCGGCATCTTTTTTGTATACACGATTTAGTGCACAAAACCTATATACAATCCAGGAGCGCTGTCATTTATCCCACTTCCTAGGTAAGTTCTGCGGAAATTTACCTGAATTTACTAAAATGTAGATTATTATATACTTAACTTAACTGCTTCTTCATATTGCCAATTCATATGAAGTTATGCACTGTAATTGGCAGTTTTATGGGGCTGGTCCCTTTGCTATTCTGCCGTGAAAAGCCAAAAGGCAGTTTCTGCTTACTTAACAAGTAAACTGATACTGCCTTTTGGCTTTGCACGGCAGCATACAAGTGAACGAGGCCGACCGTTTATAAACGCCCGGGTGAATGAATGAATGAAATCTTATATAGCGCATGTATCCAGCCAGAGGCTGCTCAGAGCGCTGAACATCGAAAGTAACTTAGCAAGGCCTGTTATCATTCAAATTCCAACTCAGTCTCCTGAGAGATATACAGCTGATCTGCCATTGAGGCGCATCAAGCTATTTTCATTCCAAGCAAATTCGCTTCATGTGCCAAGTACTCACACATTGTGGATTTTCTGGGGTCTCGCCGGATGGAAACTGCGCCTACTTTCATTGAGGTTCTTTTACGTCCAACTCTAGGTCAGTCAGACGAGCCATCTGATTTACATGGTTCTCTGAGCCCCACGAGTGTATACAGCACCTGGCTGTCCCAGGCAGTCACCCATTCAATTATGAACCGGGCGCGACGTTGCTTAACTTCAGTGATAGAGCCAACCACGATGAGCGAGCGCCGTATTCCGTGGTTATAAACACTCGCCGGAAGTGCGTTGCGAGTGCTTATAAACGCACGGTAGTTTTTAAACGGTCGGGCATTTAAAAACGGCTGGACCCGTACCTGTTTAAGGACAGACAACCATAAACTACACTGTTAAATTGTCAAGACCCAAGCCTAGCACAGGAACTGTGTGAATACTAAGAAAAATCTCATCAGTCTGAATAATAATATGATTAAGAAAACAAAACACAGCTGAAGGACAAGGTTAACGGAATAAGAACCAGCCTATTAAAATTTGGAAATTTATTTTCCCCCTATCCAGACAGATATATATATAGGGGAATGAAATTTAAAGCGACTGTAGACTGTGACGAGGATAGGCAAGTCTAAAGCTGTGTCTCCATATGAGCGTGGCGTGATGCGTAGCGTGATGGGTATGTGTGATGAGCGTCTCCATATGTGCGTGATACATTTTAGTGCGCTACATTGTCCCAGGAACTTCACCGATTGTACACAAGCTGTGGTGTGCCAAGTGACCTAGTTACAAGGTGACACACCCCTAGGCCTGTAGACGAAAGCCTTAAATCAGCCTGAAATCTTAATTTACGATGTCTGTGTTCGATGGATATATTTTTCTAAAGTTACAAGAAGAAGAAGATGAGGATGAAATGTGCCTTGCCCTGACTTCCCCCAGCCTTTCAAGACTCTTCACACTGATAGGAAAACCTCTTGGATATGTTTCAAGATATCTGCTGTAGTATGCCTAGAAAAATCTGTGCGGCAAAGCAGGTGCTCGCGATGTGAATTTCCCGACCCTGACGTCACCCCTATATTAGGTGTGCGTGATAAAAATTATCACGCACCGATGGCTGCATGTGTCATGCTCAGTGCATGATGATTTTATAACGCATCACGCTGCGTATTACGCCACGCTTAAATGGAGACACGACAATTAAAACAATACAGAAACAAATTCCTAAATTTATCACGCATCACGCCATGCATTGCGCTACGCATCGCGTCAGGCTCATATGGAGACACAGCTTTAGTCAGGATTTGGGGATCGGTAGTTAGAAGGGTGTGCATAACTACCAGTATAGATGCACTTGTGATGTTAATTTAAGGGCATGGAGTAGAATATAGGATGTGTTGAGGTGAGATGTTATCTTATAAATCATGCCTACACATCCTGCTGGCTAAAACATTTGTCATCAGAATGATATGTATAGAGCTCTAGAGCTATTCAATTTTAATTTTAATCCACTTGAAGTTAAATCTCCTTCTTAGAATTCAGTACTGTATGTTCTTTCATTCAGTATGGCCATGCTGATTATCGATCAAATTCGCATATGCTATGCACCTCACAACTTAAAGTGGGTGAAAATCACTCATATTTGTATACATGTAGTTTGAGACCAATCATTTGCAAATCTTGAAATAACAGTGACTTGATTAGGTTGTCAAACAGATTAAAAACAATTATAGTCGGAATTAATGGTGAAAGGGCAAATAAAAATGTTTACACCATTTAAAATAGTATTTTTTCACCACAACATTATTGCGAGGTGTACCTGCTGTGTATATATGCCATCAGTGACCTGATTGACATGACATTGTTGCCAGGCTAGATACTCATCCACCTTAGCTCGGTTCTGTAGCTCCACAGGATACCAATGCTCAGCTACATTATCTCGTGCAGTCAGGTATCGCAGGATAGCAGTGCTGTGATTAAAAAGCAGGAACAATTTCACCAACATTCAAAGTCTAAAGTCAGATAGCTTAATACCATCTTTAATTCTTTTAAGCGCTAATCATGAATCAAATTATAACAAATAATGCTTCTTTTGAGTAAAATTTTAATCAGCGAGAATTTAGAATTTTTTCTCTTGCACTAAATAATTATGAGCAGTTTTTACTCACTCAAAGTTGTAGATCACATCAGCATCATCAACTTTAGGTGGGTAAATATTTCAATAAAATAACTTGGCGCTTAAAAGCTTAACATTAATCTTTAATGTTGGTTTAATTGGCCCAAGGTACAGTGGACTAGAAGTTGATTAAAAATTAATTAAATGTAGGCACATTTATTTATCCATGGGAAAGTAATCAACTTATAACATTGCAAATTATCATTTGTATATAATTATGGTTTGTTTCCATATCTATCCTGCAACAGAATTAAAGGGATGTTTTAAGGAAGAAATTTCATAGCTCATTACATGCCTGCTTTCACTACAAATAAACAGGTGTTATGATTATTTCTGAGAGACTATTGAGGCAACAAGATTCTCATTGTAAATACATAGTGGTAAAGTAAAAAAGTACACAAAATGCGAGTAACTAATTATGTGTACATCAAAAATCATCATTGAAATTTGTATCGATTTCTTGTATAATTGCCATTCAATTTTTTTTTCTCCAGTCTGGAACTTGCTGCTCAAAATCGTCTGTTCAAATATAAATGTTGCTGTAGCAATCAGTGATTCATTAGACATTGAGAGTAAATAAAAATGCTCCTGGCAAACACCTTAAGTAATCTTTTGTTGCTTATTATACAAAAAATAGATCTAACTCTGCTCCACTCGCCAAGATGAAAGTGGAGTACTCTCCCAACAATTTTCAGGAGAACATCTCTCTTCTTATTTCCATGTGAAGGACTACTTCATGTACACAAAACTTAATTTAAGGGCACTGGATATTAAAATTACTGGGAGTCCACGACAGAGAGGATCAAATCTATTATTAGTCTATTATTGGACATACATTACACTGTCAGTGATGTACAGTTTAAAGGTTGGTGCCAATATCTTTATCTGATTAAACATTAATAATTTTGGAACATAGCATAGCTTATTTAGACACTTTATTTGAAATCACATCACAAATTGTCACGCATTAAAACACAGAATAAGCCCTGTCGGAATAAGGCCATGAACATGCATTGAAAACAAATGATAAAAGTTCAAAATATACTGTAAGTTATTTGTATGAGGGCACTACACGACAAACACGACAAACTAGCTACACAACTACAACAGGAAAATATAAAAATATAAACTAAATTTTTTTTTTTTATTCAAGGATTTTCCCCCTTTGCAATGACCCATGGGAACCATGATGACAGTGGGCCCGTTAACTTTTTTCTCTGGGCCAGTGGCTTTCTAAACCTGTGGGTCAGTACTTTATTTTGATTACTGTCAAGCCCTGTAATGCTTGCTGATAGTGGTCATTACTGGCTATGTTTACATACTAGAACTGATACATCTAGGTTTTGTTTATGATCCTAATTCGGGAAGGGCAGGTTTTGTAAATCCCTAACAAGGTGCATGAAATAAATGCATCCTAGATGAAACACTGTTCAGTATACCTGTCTTTGTCACTCCCGCGAGGTCTGCTACCGAAATGCCAGTGAACAGGAGCATCTAAAGAGCACAGCCTTTGCACAAAAGGATATTAATCCCAAATCTTTAGTTATTCGAAATAAGAAAAGTGAAATGAAATTATTTTGTACTTACATGAAGAGACTTCAGGTTAGCATTTGAAAAGTACGTATGTGAATTTTTATCAAAAATTTAGTCCACTAATTCCCAGATATGAGCAAAAATAAATACATTTATAAGCAGCGCGATCACGCCGGCCATCCTCTGTGCTCATTAACCCAGTGCAAGGAGAGAAATTGACAGTGCTCCTGGCAAAGTTAATTAATTTTGCACACCTCGAGAAGAGTTCAACGCTCTCCTAGAAATGTTCAGTAGAGTATTTTATAGCTCTCCTCCTATTTCAGTATGTGGGGGACTGATATGTACAATCTGAGTGGAGCTTCACATCACACAAAACGTCCGCCCATTATTGCCTCTGAGCAAACACGAGAAAAGTTCTTATGATGCATGACTGTACAAGAAATAGTCAAGATTTTTAATGTGCGTCTTCAGCCAGGAGTGTTGATGACGGGCTAGATACGTAATGTAATCTCTTGGCCTTCCATCATCGTTCGTCTGACTTTCCTGTTCACTTAGGTCAAAATATTAGAAGATATTGTACAAAAACAGGTACACCTACATGTACTGGAACCAGGCCTTGTATGAGTCATCTCCTGACGTCAAAAACAATCAGTGTCCTCTAATATGAAATCCAGGAAAATTGATCTTCATCAATAAAACTTAATGTCAAATAGAATGGAGAAAAAATGTGCATACCCTGGTAGTAGTTCTGGAGATGTCATTATGAATAAATCTCTCTTGGTGATTCTGTCGTTGACTGACTGAGCTTGATACTGCCCATCCAGTGAGCTTGTTTCAGCATGTGATTTATGAAGTGTGTGGCCCGCCGCCAGTATGAACAAAGACATGCAAGCCTCCCTCTTCACTTCTGCATGCATGGCTGTGTATTTGCTTACAAACATTCAAATACCTTTGTGTTCACATCTGTTGGTGAAGACTAGCCATTGAACTGCTATTGTTATTTATATTTTTCTATTGATGTATATATACAACTATTTATACATGACATTTTCCTGTATTGCTGATAATAGCCATAGGACGTACATGTAATATGATATGTCACTACAGTACATCCATGTGTAGTGCTAGGAGACGGCCAGCATGGTTCAGCCTAAAAATGTGGATAATTGTGTGTGTTTCTAGGAAATTTACCCTCCTGCATGCTATATTCTGGAGCAGGATATACACAGGGAAATATAGTTAGTATCACATGAAAAATTTGTGAATAATTCTTAAATAAGCAAAGAAAAGCATTTTGTGTTAGTGGTGATTACCCGAGTTCTGAATACAGCTGCTGCATTAATACGTGTGTTCAGGTGCTGCCACGCTAAGTACTCATCAACCTTGGCACGTTTCTCAAAGTTTGTAGGGTACCATTGGCTCAAACCTCTCTTGTTACTCATGTACTTCATAATTGCTATGCTGTAATTTAGACATAAAGCATTTCTCGAATAAAAAACATGCATGGTGACGAAAAAATACAAAATGGTCACAAATATGTTTAAATGCTTGCACATGACATGTCTCAACAAAATACAAGAGTTCATTTTGTCTTTTTTGGCACAGGCATGGAAACATATTAAATTATCAGAATTTATCAATTTATATTTGAACAGAAATAATTACAAAAATAACACAAAAAAAGTAAATATTCATGAACAGAAAAAACAACTAATCATCTGGAAAAAAACAGCCACAAACAGAAATTTTGCTACTTGCAAAAAACAGCTACCGGTACATCTTCTTTAATTGAACAACATATAACAACAGTTCAAGCACATCTAAGCAATACACCAGTGGTCATATCCACACTAACAACTATCAGTCAATGACATTCATTTTAATTAGAGTAGCAACTTAGAAGCCCACTACTTTTTTTAAATGACCGCCATTAGTGTTTTTCCATCAATTTAAAAACAAATATTGTACAGAAATACCTCTCAGTCAAGAGGAATCCATTATCTTCAATTGTTGGCACAAGTTGAAATGGGTTTATCTTCGTATATTCGTCAGTAACATGTTCACCTAACCAAACAAAAAAACGGGTACATTCATAACAAATTAACTAAAGTCTAATTTGTACTACATCATGTACATGTATCGCCTAACATAAACTTAGTTAATTCATACCACTATATATGTTACTTACTTCAGCAAATTTATTTATTCCATCTTATTTATTACAATGACAGAAATAATTTAAACTTCTGCTTCAAGCAGTATTGAAATTTGAAATCGGCAGACAAATCTCAGGCTGCTCCTTCTCCGTCATAGCTCCCTCTCTCTCAAGACAAAAATAGCTTTAATTTAAAAGACTGATGTTTTTAAAATTTCAAGTACACAATATATTTCTTCAAAAAATGTGACCTCCACCTTGATATGTTCTCCCCAAAATCTGAAAGAGTAATTGTTTTTTGCAAGCCATATACCCTTATACCCCCACCCCAAGAAACAATATACCTTTAAAATGTTGTAAAAAGCCAGAGCCAGCGTTCATTAGTGTACTGCCAATGTTACACGAAGGGCAAAAAAATGATATTTTCATTTCCGATTTGTTGCCATTTTAACTACTGGGTAGGTCAGAAATGTATTTCATTTTTTATTTTATTCTGTTTTCGCCTATGTGTCGGCCTCGGCCATTTGCAATCAATGCCTGGAGTCAGATGTTCACTTATAAATCTACTGACCATATCATGGAGTCAGGCCTATGCATTTTTTTGCCGAACGCCTCGGGCAAACCCATAAAATAAGTTTGGATTGCACATATTTTAATAGGGTCGTCAGAAATCAATATATTTTCAGACCTAAATTAAAGCACTTTCTAGGACTTTTTAAGAAAAAAATCAAGCACTTTCAAGGTAACTGAAACATAATTTATTAAGTTAGAAAAAAAATGCTTAAGTATTTGCAAACAAAACACAAAGATATATTCGTAATATATGAACAATAGCCTCAGAATAGCTTTTCTTGAAAAAATGGAATAGTTTATCGAAATGAAAAAATATTTAAAGTCAAGGACTTTCAAGCACTTCAGGCAAATATCCTATTTTTCAAGCACTTCCCATGCCTTGAAATCAATTTTATTAAATCAAGCATTGTCAAGGTTTTAAAGCAACAGTAGTACTGTTGCTTGAAAACCTTCACAAAAAGTTTATCGTGGTTTATTGTGGTTTATACTGCAATAAAGTTTTCTCAATTTTCCCTCCCCTAAGCCACCCCTAAAAGAGATATCTAAAGACTAGTATTGCCCTATCCTCCCTCGTACAGCCCCCCAACCCACCAACCCCCCCCCCCCCCCCCCCCCAACTCTCAAGAAAATTATTATTTGCAAGCATGACAAGGTGAAATTAACGACGTGAAATGAGAAAAATGGCGATAAATCAGACAGTTAATTTTTTTTCAGCCATTGAACTTGTTCAAGAACATGCAGAACAAATTTGACCAGGATACATGAATATATTGGAAACCATTGTTCATTCTCACCTTTCCTGATTGCAATAGGCTTTTCTGTGAATGGTATACCATTAACTTTGAGAAAAAGAAAAACAGCTCTGGATGGCTGTGACATCAAATCATAATACAATTTTAAACCTGACATTTTATGGATTAAAAATGAGCTTTGACAGAGCCAGTCTCTGTTGATAGTTTGAATTTCACACACAGTTCACTTTTTTTCCAATCAAGTCTAAGCAATGAAATTCAGTTCGCAATGTAGAGACAAATTTTCTTGGATGTAGGCCGCACAAAATCTTACTCTCAAGTGCCTGTAAAAGAATAAAAATTAGTTATGAGATAATGTGAATCTGAAAAAACAATTCATGATGTTAGAATGTAAATGTAGATAGTTGCAGATGTGATGGGCAACAGCAGTTTTAAAAATATTTTAGGATGGAGATACTAAAACAATACTGATTTTGCTGAATTTGGTGGATGTTTCAATTACCGTACCGTATACCGAGGCTGTTTTGCCACCCCCCTCAGAAAATTGAACCATAAATATTAAGTTAATAAAAATAACTATTATCATAGGTTATTTTGTAGGAAACATTTTTATGTTTATTCACATATTTTTTTAACATTTCAGCGCCTGAAAAACTTGTTTTTCTGAAGTGTTATTTTTACCATGTTTTTCTAAATTTGACAAATTTTAACTCTGGAATAGTATAAATACATTTTTTTAACGTAAGTATTTCTTTTTATGATATTTGAAGGGTCCTTATCACATAAAAAAAAATTGATGAAATTTAAATATTGAGACTAATTGAGCAAAGTATTTTGCCACCCCACACCGGGGCTATTTTGCCACCCCTTTAAAATGGCCACCAGAGCCTTGTTTTCGGTCCCATATGAAAACGGACTCGGTCACTATACTCACTGACACCTAATAAATAAATAAATATTTATATACCAGGTTTCAGGCACTCTTTTTAATAACTAAAGACAATTCATGAAAAAATAATGACTTTTTCACTGAATATCTGATGTTTATGTCTGTATGGTACGTTTACCTGATCTAAGTAATATATTAAATAGATGGATAAAAATATCTTCTGACTGCTCACTTGGTATGATTTTCATTCGATTAGCTGCTTAATGATATTATTTTAAATACGAAAAAATTTATATGGCAAACTATTTTTATTTGGATTCTGAAGAATGGTTTTAATTTGCAAAATAAGATCAAAATTAGCTGCAGTGGCAAAATAGCCCGGTTGCCCATGTTTTTATTTTGCCACCATCCATTTTTATTTAAAAGTCCTATAAATAGAGCCCAAATACGAACTATGCTAAGCATGCATATACCTATACACAATCACCCTTTATATTCACATTACATAATGCAGGTTCGATACAGCGATAAAAAATATGTAAATAGGGTGGCAAAATAGCCTGGTTTACGGTACCGCAGTCATATTGTGTGTGTATTATATAATTTTCAGGGCCAATTTTCAGTTACGGTCTAATTTTCACTTATTTATTATTCTCAATTTTTTTTTTGAACTGATGATAATCAAGTAATATGCCCAATGTTACCGGACAACTTGATAAATGCTTCCACCGGGCCTGATTTTAATATAATTTTATCAATCAGTTACAATGCATCTATAACAGAGTATAATCCGATAAGGGTTTGGACTGATTTTCAGTATTATTACAACATGGTTCAAACAAACAAAAGCTGATGGAATTCAAGGCTTTTCAAGGCCAAATATCACCATTTTCAAGGCCCTATCACAAGCATGAAGTAGGGAGTTATGACAAAAACCTTGACAATTTTTATTCAAAAATTATTTTTCCATATGATTTTCACCTTGCAAGCAAAAAAGTAATAATAACAGAATATTTTTTATCAATTTTGTAAAGATTTTGACAAAAAGGAGCCACAATAAATTTTACCAATCAAAAACTCAAACCAAAAAATAACTTTTCAAGGCTTTTCAAGATATTTTTTAAAATTTAAGGCTTTTCAAGGCTTGAAAACTTATTTTTTAATTCAAGGCTATTCAAGGGTTTTCAAGGCCTGTGCAAACCCTATACAACTTATTATCTGGATCATTCCACACCAAATCATCAGATTTTCTGAAAATTTTCCACCACACCATCTTTGATTTTGCTTTTTTTTGTTTTTTTTCTGATTTAAGCGATGATGTGCACTCAAATGCTATATTACAAACTATAAAGGCCAGGTGAAATCCCCAGAACTATCTGCACCAAGTACTTATCCAATCTATTCAAAATACCATTTTAATGGCGAGAGTGCTTCAGCGGTATGTTTTAGCTGTTTATGACACAAGGACGGGTTTTTCTGACATCTGATTTGCATGAAAGTTTTTAGTACTTATGTTATGTTATGTACATGTAGTTGTTGATGCAGGGATCGACACTAAAAGTCTGCTCTGAGGTAACTGAAAGGGCCAGTAAATTGAGATAATTACTGGCTCTTAGCCTTGACTGATACTGATAGTCTTTGCTATACAATATATATCACAAAAACAAAAATTGATGTAACTACCATAGTACAGTTAGGCCTACATCAAATTGTATTAATTAATGGTTTACTCAGTGTTCAATACTTTTTTTATGGGACAATTGTTTCCCCAGAGCTGAAAATCTGAGAAAATTTTCAAAAATATTGGCAAGTGGATTGGACATCTTTTAGTAAATTTTGACTTGTTTTAGTACCTTAGCCATAAATCAAGATGAAATGTGATGGTAAATTATTTGCAGGCCAACTGTGTATTCTAGCGGCCAATGGCAGTAAAAAGTCACACCTGTGATGATGCATTACAATGTGGCAGCTGAGACTGAGAATAAGGGCAGGGCTCGACACCAACACTGGCCCGTTGGCCCGAGGCCAGTGAAAATCACTGAGGGCCAGTAAATCACTGTAATATACTGGCCCTGGGGGCAACAAAAAAATTACACTCCCCTTGATACTGTGTACACTAAGGACTAGAACGATAAGGCTAAGGGCCAGTAATAATCTGAAGTAACTGGCCCTTTGGGCTACTACCTGAAATCAGTTAGTGTCGATCCCTGAAGGGTATGCATAGATCAGGCCGATCCACTCTGCTTCTGGACGGAGCATAGCGCAAGAATCCACAGTAAGAATCCCGAGTATTATTATTATGTTGCGAGCGCTATTCCACAGTAGTCAGTACAGACGATAGTCACATAGCCTGGTCTACACCTTTTCCAATCCAATGCCAATGGCAATTAGCAATAATTGGCATTATTTTATTATTTATTCTGTGAAACGCAGTGACGTCACCAGATACAATTTTGAATTGCAACTCTGTGAAAACAAAGTTAATATTAAGACCTGATCCCCCTTTGCATCTTTGTAATGTATTATACCAAAAACCTAGCTAATTCAAATGCCTTGATGGTTCAATATTTATTAGGGGGGGGGGGAGGCTTTGTGATCATTTACTTGCAATTTCACATTTCCCGTCTTGGTCTTATAGCAGGGCTGGAAATTAGATTTTTTCTCTTGAAGCCATTCGGGCTGGTAAAAAAATATTTCCACCTGCTCGCCAACAAATTCACCTGCCCATAAAATGCCCTTAAAAGACGAAAAATTGACCAGGCCTTATCATATTTTCAGGCTATTCATAGTTTAGTTAATTTATTCACTTGAATGCAGTAACAATCAGGCATTGGATTAAAAATTTAGAAAATAAATATTTTTTCATTATTTCAGCTTTCCACCAACTATAAATTTTAGTAATATGCATGTAAAACCATTTTAAAAACCTTTTCCCTGAAATATATTCACCTTGAAGCTATTAAAACATGGAGATTGGACATCAGAAAGTGTTTTCCTTAAAGAGACATAAGCTAAAAACATTTTGAACAACAATAAGTAGAGATAATGGCAATTAAATATTTTCTAGATCAAGTTATTTTGAACAAAAATCGAACTTAGGCACAGGTGATTAAAATCGTTCCTAAGTTCGAGCACCCCCACCAGCGCTTAGAGCTTGCATGCTAAACACTATTGGACAGTTTTTGAGCATAACCTCAAACCATAATGGCCACGAAAAAACAGTTGTTTGAGAAAAAAAATAATTCCATAAGAAATATGAATTTATTTCTGATGTTATAAATAAATGTTATGGAAAACAAGAAAAAGACCAAAAACCGCATTTTTATAATATTATGATGTCAAGTAAAATAAAATTTCTCCTCACTTTTCTGATTATTTTTATTTCAATTAAGTGCTATGTTATCGCCCATTCCCGTTTTTTCGGTACCTATGTTTATTTTCCAGGTAAATCCCACAGTCGAAGTTTGCTGGCCTCCAAAATCTAATAATGATCGAACTTAGGATCTAATCGAACTTAGAGCACCTTGCTCTACATAGGCTACATATGACATGTATGTATGTAGTATAACTCAGTGAAAATATTGTCAAATGTCAAGGCTATTATTGAGTTTCACAGAATTAAAGCCAACAAACACGAGAAATTGCTCCTATGTCATGTATGTTAGATTAATGTCAGTCCACAGTCTACGACGCTCGCCCAACATCAAGCCAACAACGTGTTTGTTTGTTGAGTAAGCGAGCCCTTTCGGGCTGCCCGGGCCTTCCGACAATTGTCGATTGCTCTAAAACCTAAGCACGAGACCAAGAGCTACAGACAATCAGATACCCTGAGTAACAGGCTAGACAACCACACTGCGAGTACCCCGACCTCGGCCCCCAGCTCTCCTTCAGTATTCCCTAACGACTACACGAGGTAGCAATCGAGGCACTGTTAGTGAATAGACGGAAGAGACCGCTGTACAAGATAGGAAAGCTCTCCTGAACTCACAAGACACTTTGTCATGTAAGATCCAGCACTCTGATCAACTACCAAGGGAGCTGCCCAAAAAGGAGGGTATTGGTAGCAGGAAACCGGAGGCGATTATTATTTTATTTTTTTCCGCCTGAACATAAAATTTATTCTGTTCGAAATTTGGTCTCCAAAAACACAGGATTGTCAACCAGATTCGTAAATAATCATACTGCTCCATGTTGTGTCAAAGTTTAGGCTACATGCCCCAATGTCTGGGTGTAGGGTTTCTAAATATCATGAGCACAAGCCCAAGATCTATTTGTCTTCGGATCCCTGAGTGGCAATCTAGCCAAGTATCACACATCAAGTGATCCAGCCTCAACCGCCAGCCCCCCTTCAGTATTCCCTAATGACTACTCAAGGTAGCAATCGGGGCACTGTTAGAGAAAAGAAAGAGGAGACCGTCCTACAAGATAGAAAAGCTATACTATACTCACAATACATTTCCACATGTAAGATCCAGCACTCTGATCAACTGTCAAGGACAAGGTTGCAGCTCAGAAGAAGAAAAGGGAAGGGGATAAGAGTGCAGTTTTTCCGCCAAGACAAGAAATTTTTTGGAAACTGTAGAATCTGTTTCGAAATTTAGTTTAATAATAATACGATTTCGAAATATGCGCACCATGCCGGGATTTAGCCTAGAGTCAGGTCTTCAGGTGAAATGCACTTTACGTTAGCACTAGCAGTCGACCATTCAGAATGTTCGGCCTGTTCAGAGAGCTATCAGTGGCTATCGGCGGAGGAAAACCCCGGTGAACCTCGCTTTTCGCGCAAAAAACGAGCGGGTGAAAATATCCACACTAAAAAAAAGCCTAGAGGCTAGAAGTCTATAACTTTTCGACTTTAACACTTAATACACAGAGAAACTGTGCCCTCTTCGCAACAAACCGAATGACCTGGGCCCCGTTTTATCAAGCTGAAAAGATACAAGATCTCGTAATTCTCTTGACCTTGGCCTGCCACTTACGAGAATATAGAACCTCATTGGTTTTCCACGTAAGTCTCCCTTTTTAACATGTATAGGGAGGATACGAGCACTCTGACCGAAATGTTGAATCTTAACGATCCTCAAATGCAAATGAGCTATTAATACGAGCTCGTATCTTTTCAGCTTGATGAAACGGGGCCCTGGACCCTTGCTCAAATGTCTATAACCTGAAGAATAATCTGTAATGCTCAAATACATGGAATTTCTGCGACGTTGTCGCCCACTGAGCCAGTTTATTTACCTGTTAGTGTTACAGTGTTAGAATGATAGCCAGTGACTTGGCACAATCACGGCCATAAGATTAAGACGATAAGTGAGACATTCTGAAGGGAAATCAATGCAAGATAACACTGCACAACCTCAAGACGCATGAGTGATGAGGTATGTAAGCGAAGAGAAGCCCCTATTGCTCGGACCCGGAGGCAGAGAAGGTTTGGGCTTCAAGTTTGTTTGTGGCGAATTATTAATAAGATCCTAAATGCTTATATTATCGCTCACAAGACAAGTCAATAGTTCTTTTCATTCCCTATTATCAGATTATCATTTCAAATAAAGCGTACATCAACATGATTAATCTTTATAATATAGTTCTATATCTGTATAAGTGTGGCCTGTTAAAAACTGTGCTTGACATGACTAAAATAGTTTAACGATGCATTTATAATTTTCACCTGTGATAAATGCTGAGCATTTAGACCCCACAGGTCAAAGTTCATAGGTCTATACTATAGTTGAGGTCGAGGCATACAACACAACCAGAAAGCCACAAACGAATTTTTTGGTCGGACGAATAACAGATTTTATGCTAGTAACTTAGGCTATTATGTATATTTTGTTATTTGGCAGGCTAGACTCTATTTGATGTCCAATCATCAATGTGATAAAAACGCTACAAATAACAAAACGAGAAAAAATATCATTTTCTGTAAAAACAACAACATACTAATCAAATTGTTACCTGATACCATGAGTTTATCAACAATGCAAATTTCATAATAAATAATAGTTATTCATATAAATTAGACTAGTTATAACAAATGAATTGTTATGTTTAGGCTGAGCCCAAATAAAATCACCGATTTTTTTGATGATTTTAGATCTATTTAGATCTATATAGATGCTGATTTACATGAAGATATAATTTTATACAAGATATTCATCTGATGCTTTATTCATCTGATTTTGAAGATGTGGGAGCCGAAATGTCTACATAATCATGCAGGCTGTAGTGAATTTGTAAGACACGGGAATCAATAATGGGACATGGAAAAGGTCGGTGCACACGCGTACTATCATCTGGTATTCGTTTAATCTATCCCCACGGAAAACTCGAGGAAAACAGATCTAAACAAATTGGTGTTTTTCTATTTATCAACTTTAACATTTGACATGGGACTAGTGTTGCTCCTCTATATTATGTAATCGTGAATGGACTCTGCAATGGACTAAACAACTTAAAACAATCAAATCTAATAAATGATAAAACTAATGTTTTATTGTGAAAATTATTGCTTTCAGAAGATCCATAAATTTTCACTAGGGTGAATAAAACCGTACGCTAACGTCATATTTTGTATTTTTTCACCTCCCCCCTTCCTGAAAATAAAAGTACTTTCCTCTACCTGGTAAATGAGATGTTTTATTACCTAAGGACAATACACCGCCTATCATTCATATTGTAGAATTTCGAGGAATTACACATCAGTCACAGCCATCTAATACAATAGCCTTCAGCAATAATTATACATTTATTGCCATACTACAGTAAACTTAAAGTCTGTCTTGTTCAGCCTAGTGTGTAGTGGCAAGTATAAACGCATGGCGGTATCCACGGCACTTGGCATTTGTCAGCTGTGGTCAACACGTTTGCTGGTTCCAGTACTCGAGTTCAAATGCATCGATAGTGTCACTATGACTATACCATGTCATCCAATACAGTAAATTTACCACAATATGTAAACGATTTAATGAATGCGACAAATTTGCATACAGTGCTGCATGCATATACAGTCTTGCAGCCATTTCGGCGCATTGAACTTATCGTACACATTGCCATCTCTGTCCTATCAGGTTCCCATTTTCCCCCGAGTCAAATAAAGCATTTGAGAGTGAAGTGCCTTGCCCAAGGACACAACATCGAAACAATGTCCCAAGATTGAGAGGGGAGAAACATGATATTTTTCTAAAAATCATGCACCCAGCGGGATTCGAAACCTCACGGCAGGCAACGACATTGGCAAAGCTCCACGCTCTTAGGATTCGGATTGGTGGAGGCCACGTTGCACAACAGAAAACGACCACACCCGTCCGGATACACTATAAGACTGTGCTGCCACCGAAACTTCGAGGAGAAATTGCTAAGCATTCTAAAGAGACGTTTCGGGTTTTCGTGTAATTTTGTGGGAGTTGCTTCAATATCTTACACATTGTAGATCACATATCATCTTAAAATGTTTTTCCCTTGTATGAAAGGTGGCCATAGTGGTAGCGACATTTTTTGTC
>OZ024903.1:59892669-59992816 GCA_964017125.1 Flabesymbios commensalis | reverse complement strand
CACAAGTGTTGTGTTTGCCGTGCCACCGATAATTTTCTGACATGCTACAATAGTTGGAGCGTGTGTCAACGTCGTGACATTTACAGTACAGTGATCAAGATACGGGTTACCGTGCCAACATCTTTACATTAGTTTAACGAACCTTGTTACATTAGTGCGCGTGACCAGGATACACTGTCATGTACCGTATACAAGAATCGTTACCGCCCTTTACGTTGGAAGGCATACTTGTAAATAAAATATTTATATTGTTGTATTAAAGTGCTCAGACTTGTGCAAATTTCAGCATTCATGTTTTGTTATTCATTTAAGCGTGCGTGTACTCATATTTGAAGACGCACTTAGTTTTCGAAAACAAGTGCATAATAAATTCAAACATATAAAGTTATTTATTTTTCCCAAACAATGGTACATTACTATATCATTATCATATTTTTATTTAACTCGGCAAAACTTTATGCATTACATAAGGAACGACATAAATTATTTTTATATATTATTTGATCGTAAATTCATCAGGCATAAACAGCCGTCCCACCTTACACTATTGTCATCACTATACCGCCTCCCCTGTCGTCAATATTTTGTCAATAGCTGTGAACAGACGCGTTCATGCCCTAATTACTGGTGTACACTTACTGCTATCAAAACATACATACCGTTCTCTTCAATTTAAATCAGCGCTGGACGATATAGTGACGTAATTGTACAGTTCAGGCAAGGACTCATGCATTCACCCTGGTGGTTTCAAATTGTTTGTTTGAATGAGTATGATCAGCGCTGAATTGAAAAGAACGATAAATCATTTAGAATGGCAATAATTCAACATGGGATCAGCTGGGATGAGTTTCTTCAGGTCTTTAAATATGCATCATATATAATGTATCAAATCCAAATCTGATGATAACATTATGATACAATTTCGAATGTGAATTATCACAAACCTGAATCTATAAAGACACAAGTTGATGACAGATCGAGTTGTTTTATAGTAAGTTAGTGTGCGAGAAAAAGGCAATGAGAATAGGGGTGCACTTAGTTTACGAAAATGAGTGCATGCACTTAGTTTTCAAAAACAAGTGCTTGCACTTATATTCGAATATATAATAGTTTCAAAACACCCTCAAAACATGAGATTCTCACTTATAAGTGCATGCACGTTTATGCGCGGGGATACGGTATATAAATTTCTTGGTTTGTGTAATGCATGTATATGCCGGCACAAATCTATTCATAAATTTGTGGTGATATCACGAATCCTCGCAGAGACAACACCTTGATTTTAGCCCACAAAGTGGCTTAAATTGAAAACATAACTACATAGCTATTATTGGTAGATCTTATAACAAACTATTGACAGATCAATACATTGATGTAAACTACATCGTTAAAATGCCAGGATCCTTCGGTTGTTCTCGCCAGACGAACCTAGAGGTCGGATTCTGCCCTGTAACCATGTAACGCCAACTTTATTATCTCATCATGTAGCCTATTCACTCATTTGCTGTTGCTGAGCAGGGACGTTCACTTTGTACTGTACTGTATGGAGTTGTACGCTAAACGGAATACCAGTAGAATTTCTTCACTGCCAGAGCATCGTGGTCGACAGCATTGGAAATGTGTTTGAAATGTAGCCTAGCGACCGTGTCGCGCAACATTTATTTGTATCAGAATACTTCTACGACTTCGTGTTTTTTGTTTGTTTTGGCCTTGTCCACATGACTTTATATAACCATTACCATTGGCCTGATATGACCAGGACCGTGTCTTCAACTTGCCTTGAAATCTCAGCAAATGTCTTCGTCTGTCCCTGGCGAGTCTAGAAACGTAGGCATACAGTTAGAATTTCTATGAACTTTGAAACTTATTGGAACACAATTATTTTGTGTATCGGGTCTTGCTTGTTTGTCAACCGAAATATCGGCCATTTCACAATAACTCCTTCGCTATTGGCTATTAGTTGACAAACTCACTGCTCATAAGTTACATTTACTTGTTGTTTTAATATATTACATACATTATTCCACTATTGATAATCCACTATATTTTAAATAATATTTAGTTCGAAAGCATGCAGTAGTATATTGTACACAGTATACTTATAAATCACCACAGTAATTAGTTTGTTCAGGAAGTTTATATATCAGAGCTTAGACTCCCCAGGTAGATCAGGCAATGTATCACGCACACGGTATACCATTTTATGGGCATCCTCAAAGTACGGGTGTAGTCGCTGCTTCACTCTCTGTTGCCATGCTAATAGCTTAGGCCTATCACTAGTAAATATATCATACTTTGCAGCAATACTCTGCATCATCTCACAAATACCGTGTATGTCAGCAATTGTCATATCATCACCAGCTAAAAAATCTTGATCTTTCAGGAAAATGTTTTCTATCTCGTCTAGAGCTTGATCCAGACGGGCTTTGAAAAATGACACCTTGTTCATATCAACAGGTTGGTTCTGTGCCCTAGGTATAATCACCTACAAATAAAATACGCACATGTTGAAATCAACACCGAGTGTGGCGTCCATGATGTAGATACAATGTTAAATAAAGTTACAATGTTAAATATAAACATATAGATTCATTTAATAAAATGTCACGGTCTTTAAATGTTGATCGCAATTTAGGATACATAAAATAAGTGTTTATTACCCGCATTTGGAATGTAAATGCCGCTCCAAAACGGACATTCAGATGCTGCCATGCCAAGTACTGGTCAACCTTGGAACGTTTCTCAAGGTCCCTTGGATACATTTTATCCAGTCCCCGCTTATCACACAGATACTTCAGTATTGCTATGCTGTAAATTAAATATATAATTTCTAAGCTATGACTATAATTTTAGTAAACTTAACAACGTATATCCACAACCAATTACTCAATACAAACTACTAGTTTACCAGTTTACTTATGCATCATTCTTTATTGTCTTTAATGTTTATTTTGTACGAGCATAGGGTTAGAGCTCTGGTGTGCGAGGTATCTGTTTGGTTGTTGAGTTATTTAAAGTGATTTTCCTATGTTCATAGTTACGCGATATCGTTTACAGCTTCCGTATGTCATCAGGAGATTGTATCATAAAATATTGAGCTCAGTGTATTATTTTTTATAGCACATCTAATAAACGGTACCTCCTGCCCCTTCAGGGTAATTAGCAAGTGGGGTTATACACATGTAGGTATACAGTCTGTGAGTTGGCTCCTTTTTTCTTATACTTGCTGTGCATATTCACGTATCTTGTTACTTTTCTTCAATTTAATGTTAATTATTAAAATCATGTATCAGCATATTTTGCACTTGAGCGAATTTAAATGAAACATAATCCTACTGAATAAAAAAAACATGTCAACTCAGATTTTTAAGTTAATTTATAATTACCTTTCCGTAAGTTTGAAACCACTGTCATCAATGGCAGGAACCAGTTTGAAGGGATTTATTTTTGCATATTCATCATTAAAATGTTCACCTAGAAAATAATGTATATTTTATTCAAAATTCATGTAATATATATTATGCTTTTTTAAACCTATATTTATGACAAGATCGCAGCGTGTGTTGAAAATAAGTATCTGTTCAGGCTCTTGGATAATACACTTGGACGTGGGCACGAGAATGATACATTTGCCTGGTAGGCTATGGATTCAACAATTGATATGGTAAATGCCTTCAACAACTTTTTTAATGATAAATTTATCAAAATTCGGGCGAACTTGGATGAAATGGCTGCCTCTGGCTCATATGACCCAAACACGTTGAATAATCACAGACCCGTATCAAATCTACCTCACCTGTCAAAAGTTCTCGAACGGATTGTTTTTTGAAGATTGTTAGATTATTTCAACATCATGAACCTCATCAATTCGACATATCGCCCTCTACACAGCATGAAAGAAACACTTTTGTAAGAGTGAGCAATGATATTCTGATGGCCTTGTATCAACATAAGGTTGCCATGCTGGTTTTATTATGAGCAGTCTTTGATACGATAGCCTTTGATACGATAGACCATGGCATGCTTCTAAACAGACTGTCAGATATTGGGATTCAGGACACCGCCCATCACTGACTTAGGTCATATTTACAGAACCATTATCAGTCGATTAACATCAGTGTGAATGGATTATGTCATAGAGTATACCCTGGAGATATGGAGTCCCGCAAGGTTCGGTCCTTGGCCTATTCTTCTTCACGCAACACACTGTGTCAATGGGTGTCATATGTAGGAAACACAGTGTCAGGTATACGCCGACCACACCCAGATCCACATCGCGTTGCACATTAGTAATGATCAAATGCGCATAGGAAAGCTGTACTTAGCAAAATTAAAGCTTGTCTATATATATTAGCCAATATGACAATATATAACATTACCTGTACATTATAATATATAACAACACATAGCTATAGGCATACTATATTTAATATTATAACTAGATCGATCTAGTGTGAATAGGCCTATGTGTGTGTGATATAGGTTATATCACAAAATTCATTAAAATCTAAACATGTCACATTCAGTCCTATTACAATAACATTATAGTGTACAGTAGTAGATCTAAGTCAATGTTGCCTCACCTTTTCTAAGAGCAATTGGTTTCTCTGTAAACGGAATATCATTCACCTTCAAGAAGAGATAAACAGCTCGTGACGGCTGTGACATCAAATCAAAGTATAGACATAAACCTGACATTTTAGTTAGGATTACACAAACAGATAGCTCAAATTATCACAATAACGAGTGATAAGAAATATTCTTCCATGTAAAGTAACGCAAAATTGACAGCCAGAAGAGTTGGGTTGGTAGAATCACGACGATCTCACAGTATCCTCACACAGCATAATTGTAATCTGTGCATGAGTTGTATTATTAGGCCTACTCTGAGTGAGTGCGGGGGGGGGGGAGGGGTGTTAGTGTGCACTTTGGTTTATATGTACAAGGCTGCACTTGCTAGGCACTAGGTCTTTAGGCCTATGTGGCTTTAATAATTTCAATTATATTTTCCGCAAGTAACATAGACATAGGGGTCTATGCCCCTTTCACTTCCAGTATCATGCATCCTGTCCAAAGGCAAAGGACTATGCAGTCTATGGCGTACGTTAATATTTCATTTAGATACTACAATTTATAGACCTAAGTTCATATCCTGGGGAATGTTCAGGTGAACATGTAGGACACCCGATTTTTATTTAGGTATACAGGAGTACGTTGACTTGACCAGTCCCGGCCGGCAACCGTGACCCACTGTGTGGCCTAGTCCTAGCCTACGTACGTAGTCACTCACTCACTGACATATTTCAGAATGCTGACCAGGTCAAAAGACAGGACACGCCATGGCCGGCATGATCAGTTCCCTTTAATTAGCCTTGTATGCAAGGAACAAGAAAATGTTGTCTTGATTTGGTTCTTTAAATGCTAAATAGTACATTCGTAAATAACGCGTCAACCATCATCAAATGATCAAAAATAAATAGGAAAATGTAGTTATCTATTGGTAGTTTTTGCAATGTTTACAAAATAGGAAAATATGAACTCTAGTGCAGGGGTATTGTTCAAGTTGTTCAATGGTACCACACATATTGAGAAAAGTGTGATTTACAGCTAATAAACGATGTAGCTTACATATCATTTAAACTCTCAAAGAGATCAACTGAGTAGTTACTACTAGTCATAGATCCAAAAATAAAATTGAATATAGAAAATGTATTGTAGCTATGTTAATTAAGACCCGATTTTTCACGTGCAAGTGACAACCAATTAAACCACCAATCGGTGACCCATCTAGTCCTTATTGTGGACATACAAATATCAGTAGACTATTCCCAGTTAATAGCCTACATCCTTGTCACTAGGCCCACCTTTCCCTAGTAGCCTATAAGCACATGTCATGATTACAATTCTAGTTCTTTGTGAAGCACTGATCTCAATAACATTCAATATATAAGATTCACTAATCCACGCATACAAGCTAGGTGTTATACTATACATCCCTCAATTCTAGGCATATACGATACATTTTATATACTATATATTATATCAATAGGGCCTATATGTATACAATCCTTGTGTACCATTTCAACTATTACCCAGGGAGCCAGACCACACATTTTTAGGGAATTAAACATTAACTTTTGTATATTATGTTGGCTAACTAAAATCATTTCTCCATGGTGGACAACCTTGCACAGTTTTGCAGGAAATTCCCCCCCCCCCCCAAAAAAAAAAGACAATGCAGCCCCAACACTTTTGCTCGTACATTTAACTTTTAAGCTGGGGATATTTAGGTTGTTGGAGTAAAGGTAAAGCCCAAGGTGAATATATAAAGGAGCGGTTGATCATAATCCGTAGACATGTGATTGAGTATTATTTTATCATATTTTACAAGAATGGTTATCTCACATAATATCTTTGATATTTTGGTAATGCACAGTGCACAAAAATGTGATTTATTCAATATTAAAATACTTTGTAAAAGACTCGTTATATTTAAAGAATATTTATTTATTTATTATCTTTAAATTGTGACGCATGGATAATGCAAAAAAACAACACGTTGATGTTAATATTATCATGTTTTTTAAATAAATATTAGAGACGCAAATATAGTCCATGAAGATAATTCAACTGTGATTAAAATTACCAAATTATAACATCCTGTCATATATACACTAACAAAACCACTCAATTGGATCACAATGTTCCTATTATTGAGACAATTAATAACGAAAATAGTGTTGACAGTATTCACTCCTTCAAAATAAAAATAAAATCCTCCATGTTATATAATATTTTTTAAAAAATTATTAATCATTTAAACCTAATCTATAAATCTCGTTAATAATAATGATAATAAATAACGAGACTTATATAAATTTTGTTTCTAGAAAATGATAACTTTTGTTACTGTAAACAATGTATCTGAAACATAAATCTATAATCACGGACAATGCTGTTCAACTAATATGGAGAGGAAAGTAAATGTTGACAGTTGTGTCCTCGGAGTCGACTATGACTACTCCTATACATGCAATAACATTTATGATTTTAATAATCTACATTATGCTTGTTTATCGGGTAATAATAATTTCAACCATAATCAAACGTTTATATTACCACATAATAAAAGGTACAGCATCAAAACGGAATATTACAAAATAGCTGGCTGGCTGGTTGGCTGGCTACCAAAAGTAATGATAAATAATATTATTTGTGTGATACTCTGTAAATGGAAAGATGGAAGCTGCACTATTTTGCTTGCACTACATGAACATGGATAATAAATCGTCAAACCCTCATACAAATTGTGTACATCAAAAATTACATTAGTAGGCCCCTATCTGTTTTTTTCTATATGGACTGTAAGTCTCTGTGACCTGGTTACTCTTCCTTTTCCATTATTGAATCCATCCTTATCCCCAAGGCACATATTACATTTTATTCGGTATATATATCATATCCCTGATTTGTTATGTTCATATCCTTGCACCACGACTCACCATTTATACATATGCAGTCATGCACACTGAACTGGACAAAAACGCATATTATGACGAATATATATTGTATCCACGTTATTGCTGCAGTATTCTAATTGTATTTTGGCAAAGCAGAACTGTCTCTGATATAATTATTGGTATAATATTAGAGTATGCTCCCAAGAGTAGATATTGCAAACCCTTGTGCAAACCCTTGTGCGCGTTTTCATCTAAATGAAATGAAATCAAAAATGAATCGGGCTTTAGGCCACTTTTGTGCACATATAGGCTAAACTGGTCCAGGAGAAACTCCTGAGGATGGTAAGATGATTGAGATGACACTGTCCTCCAGACACAGGATTAGAAATTCGAGCCCTGGCGGTCTGAGGCCGAGCACGCTACCTCTCGGTCACGGAGGCTCCCCACAATACTGACTTTACCACGTGGATGGGGAAGAAACATTTTTTGTTTCTTTTAAACCGCCGACACCGGGAACTGAACCCCGAACTTGTGAAAAGCAGCGGTGCTAACCACTACCCGTGGGCCCCCGCCCTCCTATATTTATGTTTACCAAAAACAAAAAACAAACAAAAAAACATCACTATATAAAGATTAGCAGTTGTGTCATTCATAGCTACGGAATATCTTTCTCTGTTTTTCTCCAGTTTCAGGTATTGATCTCACAGATCAGATTACTCTGATGTTTTCAACTTCATAGCCTTCATAATCTTTTCATTATTTCGCTTCATTGTATCTGTCATGGCATCGATTTTAATATTTTTCTCGTTATTTTTACTAAATATATATAAGTAATAATGTTATAGGCCTACATTAAAATAGGTGCAATGTGCAAATAAAAAATGAGTGATGAAGTTACACCTGTGATGCTGTGATGGTAGTTGATAATAGGACATGGATGATTACTGAAAGTTTCTTTCACGGACGCCAGATGGAGGCTTCCGGGCATTATTCGGTGAGGCCGTCATTAACGTGATCGCCTAGCCACATTGAAAGGACAAAGAAAAATATTTCTCTGAATGATTTAAACAGGATCAGCAGGGCTCAAGCCCGCGACACTTGCATGACTGGGGTGACAGTCAAAATGTCTACAAAAGCGACACATTACTCTCTCCGTCAATGTTGTAAGCTCATATACCCACTTTGTGCAAGCACATTGCTTAGTGTTGTGAAGTCAACTCTCTTCTCTTACACCTGCATTCAATAATAACAATATACAACAACAATGTTTCCAAATTCAGTTAATTTTTTTTTCCGAACAAATACTTTTCAAGTTATTCAAAAGTTTAATTTGATCTTGATCTTCACATGATGACATGTTGCCAGAATTTGGACCTAATTGGCATGCAGACTTCCTTTTGAAACCATGCGTCACACATTAAATTTGAACAAACAGTTCAAAGTAATATAGGCCTACATGTATATAAAAGACACTTGAGGCGGCCATCTTGGATTTTCGCTTTTTTTGCGTTTCATGCAAAATATTTGCAAGGTTGTCCACCTTGAGATCGGAGGTATATGCATGTAGAGCTAATTTTCACCAGCCAGCCTTTTACAGCAGGCCATTTTAATCAAACCCGTTTGACACCCTGGCCATGGACTGCTGTGCATGATTTATACAGGCGTAGATAAAAAACTAAAACAATTGATCTTTGTGATTCTGAACATAGCCAGTTTTATCGAGATAATTATAATCACAATTAAGCTTCATATGATAAATACTAGTGGCTAGCGCCATTAATACAAGTATGTATACATACTACTTTATTAGTAGCATATAGCCTGTCCCATGTTATTGTACGAAAGCTAGCTTATATAGTGAACGAATACATATGTGGCAATATCTATGTCGTGATAGATAAGTGCTAAACTAACAAGCTATAAACTAAGCATCTAATGTTTGACTACATATTTAAATTTTCCAGAGACTTTACTTAGTTTATTTATACGTTTTTCTAGAGTGTCCAGTGTAATATATACTGTGCAAATCAATCTAAGATAGTTTACAAGTGTTCTACGAAATACGATAATATAAAAAACTCATGTAATTCTTGAGTTTCTACGCTTTCCAGATGGTATTTCTGCTACTATTTAGAATAACATGCAGTAGCTATTTTACCTCATGTATACATGTATACATATCACGACAACGCTGTTTAACTTTTTGTGTAGTTATGGTGCATATTTTAAATATCCTGTACTGGTTGAAGTATATGATCATGATAATGGGAAGTTTATTTTAGCTTTACATATCATGACAATTATACATGTACATATATATTTTATACTGTTTATTCTAATGACGCATGAGGCTACATTTCCATGGGTAAGGTTTTTAGCCGGGTACTCGCTCGGGTCGTCTGTTCCCATTGGTGTGGCTATGATATAAATCTGTTTGTGACACCCTCGCAAATAATAATAATAATCTCCTTGGTGGTGGACCAGTGATGATGATAATGGTGGTGGTGATGGTGCTGGTGCTGGTGGTGGTGACGGTGATGATGATGGTGGTTGTTGTGTAGAAGTGGTGGTGGGGGTGATGGTGGGGGTGTTGGTGGTGTGGTAGTGGTGATGGTGGTTTTGTTTGTGGTGTGGTAGTGGTGGTGGTGATGATGGCCGAGTTGATGGTGATAGTGGTGATGTTAGTGGTGTTGTTGGTGATGATGGTGGTGTTGACGATGTTGGTGGTGGTGGTGATGGTGATGATGATTGTGATGACGGTGGTAGTTAGTGCTGTCGGTGTTGATGGTGGTGGTGATATTTGGTTGTGTTAGTGGTGGTGGTGATGACGGTGTGGTGATTGTGGTGATGATTATGGTGATTATGATGGTGGTGGTGTTGGTGGTGTTGATGGTGGTTATGTTGGTGGAGGTGATGTTGATGGTGTTGGTGGTGGTGGCAGTGGTAATGCTGCCATTGATGGTTGGTGATCACCAATCATCAATGGCAGCATTACCACTGCCACCACCACCAACACCATCAACACCACCTCCACCAACATACCCTATCATCTCATGCCATTGATGGTAATGTTGCGGGTGATGATATTGATGGTGGTCGAGGCGCCCTTAACCTCTTCAGCGCGGGGACTGTCTTTATACGTTAGAATCTGACGTCTATAGACATCAGATTCTGACGTCTAAAGTTGGTCTCCACACTGAAAGAACGGTTTAAACAAAAATATTTCAGAATTGTAAGGGTCAACAGGGGCACTTGCAAGTGTCTGACAGTGTGGGTGCTCGCCCCTTTATTTCTCACAAATTATTTAAAAAGTCCCTTAAATTTGCCGAATAGGCCTACATATTTTTTCAATACTGGATATTCCCCTGTCGGGATACTGTCAGATTATCTGCAATATGCCTGTATCAAGAATAGCAATTCACCCAGAAAACACAAAACATTTGTACACCTAAAACATTTTTAGAACGCCGGCCCAACGTCATTCTTTCTACATCTAGCTTCTCTAGTTTGGTTCACTAACCAGTGTTTTATTTGCCATATTCGAATATTATCAGCTGATTATATGTCCATGTTAGGTTTATCCTCACTAATTGTGCAAAACGATCTGTGTGATGTAATTTCCTAAAATTCTATATGGGATTTGCCATGCGCTGTGCAGAAAAATCCAGCAACGTTGGATTTTCTACCTGCGTGGCAAATCACATGCGCGGGATCCGCATAAATAGAAATGATAGATGGATTTAAAGAAGGCTATCAATATGGCACCTGCGCGGGTTAAACCTTACCAATGAAAACGGGCCCCTTGTTTAAGAAATATTCATAATATTTACTTTTGCCGGACCCCACTCCTTGAAACGTGGACCATGCTGCAGATGCAGACTACAACCTGTGCTCAGCGATGTGACTATCAACCTACAAAAATTGGCGGAGTGAAACGACTGACCTCTTATTTTGTAGATTTTTTTTCGTATTTTTTTCGACATATGCAGCTGGAAATTGCATTAGAAATGCCAGCTTCAAATGAATAAAAATAGCAGCAAACAATCAGCAGGACAGCTAGGACAGAGCTAGGGTAGGCGAGCATCAAACCCTGTATCCTGCACCTAGGGTGGGTTCGCTGCTGGACAATCGTCGACGAACGTCGCCGATGTGCGTTTTTTTGGCCAAATTGTTGACCTAGATTGTCCATTTTTTTACCCAGATGGTCAACGATGCTCTGAGACGTCGTTGCCGATCGGTGATTGTAACTATCGTCGCCAATGTGCGTTCAAGTGGTCGATTGTTTATAGAGTATATGTATATGTAACCTAGCCCCAGCAGTGGCTGACCCGGAACATGCTTGACCTAGGACTGAAATCTTAGCTATATATATAGCCTTGATTGGATCATTAAAGGACGCTTCTGGAATACATTCGTTCATAAAAATAACATAATAGCTCTAGCTGCTGCCACTCTTTCTGGCAGAGTCTTCATTGTCGCCATTTTTGATTAACAACAATCCGCCAACAATCTGCAACAACCTGCGCTCGCAGGTCATCGTCATTGCGCAGGCGTGATGACCTATCACATCGTCCACGATTGTTGACGATCGTCCAGCCATGAACCCGTCCCTGCCGTGATAAGAAGATTGCCGCCCCGATGTGCTATGAGTTCAGAACCCCCCTCCTACCTTGCGAATTCAGGCAGCCCAAACAATCTGACCTGAGTGTGACCTCCACACTGCAGTCAGTAAACCGGTGACGTCACAATCAATATTTATTTTGCTCGCTCCCCTCCTTTTCGTACCAGCTTCACACACACCTGTTGTCAAGGTCAGACTGGTAGTCTGACGGTCAGACCTGATAGTCGGATAGGGCAAGATGCCCCGCTTGTGTGAATCCACTACCACGTCCACGTGCGTTTGTTTACCTTCCAGTGAGGCTGCACGCACGCGCAGATAACTGTAACTAACTTCCGGTTACCAGTATAGATTATAGTTTGTTTATATTTTGTTGAGTATTTCTCCCCTATAAATAAACACATATACCTAATTACTTGGCAGACAGATAACAAAGTTAGTATTAACTATATTCAATCAATCTTGCAGGAAAAGTTATTTTTTTAGATTGTCTATCTCTCTGGCGATGACAAAAGTTACCGTCATACGATATCATGTGGGCGATAATGTGTGAAAACTGGATGACAGTTCATCGAAACGTCGTTAGTACAGTAGTAGGCCTAGGCAGACTACTGTCAATCGGAGTTGCTGCTCGTACGTATGTTACATAGTCTACTCGCCAAACGTTTGAAACTGGAAAGAGGTAGAATGTTGATCTAGGTAAAGTTATACCCGCCGTCAGATTAACTTGTATCGCATGTTTTTTGCCGATTTCTCAGTCAATTCTCAACCGATTTTTATGAAATTTTGCAAGGACTATTTTCGAGTCATGCGGCGACTATCGTGAAATTTTCATCAAAAAATATTATGTCGTTCAAAGAACGACCATTTGACATGTAGTAAATTTGAAATTATGACGTTCCTCTATAAACCCATTAAACTGATTAAATTGAAGTTTGTTTTTAGCCCTGAATTGCATTACATGCCAGATGGTCTAACTTTTTAGCTATACAATATTTTCCGACGTCACGATAGTCGCCGAGTGACTCGCAAATAGTCCATACAAAATTTCATAAAAATCGGTTGAGAATTGACTGAGAAATCGGCGAAAAACATACAATACAAGTTTATATGACGGCGGGTATAGGCACATTCAAACAGTCATCATGATGGTTTTTTTCCTGTTTTTTTCAGGATTTGTGTGAATTTGTGATACACTGCAATAAAAGACATATTTTTCTCTGTTTGTTTGTTCTTTTTGCTCACTATTCCCGGTAGAAATGAAGCCATCATTGTAGAATTAAACAAGTAATTTGCTTTGAATGGCACTTTTATCACCTATTCCGGGGGTTCCCATCATTAGATTTCTCGCAATTATGAAAAATGGTGCCAGCTCTCGCCTTTAATTTCATAATAGCTGCAACAAATGCTTAAATAGGTAAGTGGAAAAGGCATGCTACGGCCCCTTCTGATAATTTTTTTTACGCAGGTGCCATTTTTTAATTTTTTGTAAAAAAATGCAAAAAATGAAAATAGACTATGTCATGCACTGCCCTATGAGGAGGTTCTGGAAGACATCATTAAGACCGTTTGGACAGAACAATGTGGGAATCTCAAAGAAATGAGATTCCTGGGGAAGGCTGCACTAGTTTGCCCATGGTAAAACCTGGGTGAACTTTCTCATGGGGAGCACCAAGGGTAAAAATGGAAGTTTCATGGCTATAAGGATGAGAATCCATCAAAATTTTTCTTCTATGCCCAAATTTCTGATTGCTATGTGATGTATTTGCTCTGTTACAGTATTCAGGTATTGCGGGGCACTCATTGGGTGTCCTGATGTATCTTAAAACCTGATATATACGGATAGAACATCTCAGTAGTTTTATTCAGCTGCTTCAAAAAGTTCAAGTGTCTGGGTCATGTTTTGGCTTCTGTATCCCTGCCGGAATTTGCAAAATTAAGGTCACAGCTTTTGGATGTTTTTAGCATTAGCTCAGATTTTGATCTGGCACAGCATTTTTCTTCCTCAGTGAAAACTGTAGAATGTGGTCAAATATTTATTCTAGCATGCCGGCAGTTACGAAAAAAGTCTCAGCATAATTTTATTGGACAATTTTAAAATTTATTGAATCTACCTAGTAAAGTAAAGAGGTAAATATAGTTATAGATTTATCTTTAGTTTAAAATAATATTATAATACTAAATTTATAATATAGACTCCCCTATCTTTGAAATAATATTATAAAAAATAAAATTATTAATTAATTATTTATTATAATATGATGATATGTAGATCTAGCTCATTCCAAAGGTTACATGAAGCGATCCCGATGATTCCTCCTGTACTAGTATTCTACACTACAGTTTGTCCGACGGTGGAGGATGGTCTAAAATGAAAGTTAGCTTTTCGTTATCCAGTCAGTCAATTTTCAACCGATTGTCACAAAATTTTGTAACTATTATTATCTAGTCATTTGGCAACAACCATGAAATTTTCATTGAGCATTTCAAAAGTTAGACCATTTGACATGTAACACAATTATGAGAATAAACTGGAATAAATATTAATGGGATTAGGTTTATACATGTTATAGGAGAGAATAAACCGGAATAAATATTAATGGGATTAGGTTTATACATGTTATAAGAGAGCATCAGAAATAGACATTTACTACATGTCAAATGGTCGAATTTTTGAACTTTCGTAACTGCCGACATGCTAAAGTAAAATAAATATTTGACCACATTCCACAGTTTCCACTGAGCAAGAAAAATGCTGTGCTAGATCAAAATCGGTGCTAAATTATAAAAACGTCCAAAAAAGTTTTAGTTTTTAGATACATCAGGGCACCCAACGAATGCCCCGCAATACAGTAACAGTAGAAAATATAACACATATGCACATAACAATCAGAAATCTGGGCATAGCTTCCGGTCTTTTTTTTCCGGTCTTATGGCTAAGAAACTTTTATTTTTCCCCTCGATGCGCCCCATGAGGAAGTGTCGAGCCTGCAAACAAAATTTCACCCAGGTTTTACCCTGTGCAAACTAGTGCAGCCTTCCCCAGTTATCTTAATTCTTAGAGATTCCCACATTGTTCTATCCAAGCGGTCTTAACCCTTTCAGTACGTGGGCCGTTGTGGCGACAGCCTAAATTGTGTGCACTAAAGTACGTGGGCTGTCGCCACGACGGCCTTATGTTATGCCGTCATACATTAGGGCCCAGTACTGAGGGGACATTAGCTGCCAGTGGTGAAAGGGTTAATAATGTCCTCCAGAACTTCCTCATAGGGCAGTGGACATAGTCTATCTTCATTAAATTAAAAAAATGGCATGTATGTAAAAAAATTATCAGAAAGGGCCACAGCATGCCTGTTCCACTTACCTCTACAAGCATTTGCTGCAACATTTATTAAATTGTAGGCGAGAGCTGGCACCACTTTTCGTAACTGCGGGAAATCTGATAATGGGAACCCCCGGAAAAGGTGGTAAAAGTGCCATTTAAACAAATAATGCTTTTAATTCTACAATGATGACTTTATTTCTACCAGTAATAGTGAGCAAAAATAACAAACAAACCGAGAAAAATATGTATTTTATTGCAGTGTTTCACATATTCACATAAACCCTGAAAAAAAACATGAAAAAACCATCAAAATGACTTTTTAGAATGTACTCAACGTACATGTAGGCTGGTCAGCAATAGGGGTCTATCATGTACATATTCTTAAATAGCCATGATGTTTTTGCATTGTAAATTGATGTATACAATTTTAAATATTGAATTTTAGTTTGTACAATATCCTCCTGTATTATACTTTATAATCTACTTTAGTTAGGTATAGAGGTCTACTTCATAAAATTCTAAAAATTATCCTATGAAAATTCTCCTCTAAAATTATGCTGACCCTGCTAACTGTCAACATCCTGAGAGAAATATTTGACCACATTACACTGTTTTCGCTGAGCAAGAAAAATCCTGTGCTGGATCAAAATCTGAGCTAAATCATAAAAACGTCCACAAGTTGTGACCTCAATGCTGCAAATTGCGGAAGGGATACAGAATTTAAAATATCACCCGGACACTTGAACTTTTTAAAGCAGCTGAAAAAAACTACCAAGATAAAGTTATTGAGAGTTTTAGTTTTTGGATACATCAGGGCTCTCAATGAGTGCCCAGCAATACATATGGTAACAGTAGCAAATATACCACATATATGCACATAACAATCAGAAATTTGGGCATAGCCTCCGGCACCTCTTAGCGTCATCTTGGATTGCGCTATAGTGGATATGAAATTAGCCACAATCTCTGGCTGTGGCTAAAGGGACATAATTTCACGTCTCTGATCCCTGTCTTTGGCCAAAAATGACCAAATAAGTTTAGCCACAAGGGAAATCCTTTAGCAATTGTCGAAGTGGCGAGTGCTAGCGCTCACCCAGGTCATGGAAGAAAATATTCAGAGGATTTTAATTTTTATGGCTAAGAAATTGTCATTTTTACCCTCAGTGCGCCCATTGAGGAAACGTAGGGCCGGAAAATAAAACTTCACACAGGTTTCTAGTGCAGACTTCCCCGGATATCTCAATTCTTAAAGATTCCCACATTGTTCTGTCCAAACGGCCTTAATGATGGCCTCCAGAACCTCATAGGGCAGTGGACATAGTCTATTTTCATTTTTTTGCATTACAAAAATTATTGGCACCTGTGTAAAAAGATTCAACAGCCACATCATGCCTGTTTCACTTACCTTTTCAAGCCTTTGTTGAAACTATGATGAAATTAAAGGCGAGAGCTGGCATCAGTTTTCATTATATTAGCGAGAAATTCATAGTTGAAAACCCCGAGATAAGGTGATAAAAGTGCCATACTAAAAAAAAAACAAAAAAAACAGCAAATTGACTTTTTGGACCTTTTTGTGATGTTCGCCGACAATTTCATGCTTAAATGGATGTTCAAATATTTATAACACGATTTTTCCAGAAAAATGGTAAAAAAGATAATGTAAAATTTTGGGATCCATGGTTGCATCGTGTTATATCCGATTAGTGTAGTAACGATTCGTGCTATAATGGATAATTACTGTACATGTCTACTTTAGTCTTCACCATTGTTTTTGTACATAATTATTTTAATCATTGTACTATTGCATGTGTATAAACAAAGTTATTATTATTATTATGATATAGCCCAGGTCAGACTCAAGCCAGTCACTGCGTCAGGGGCTGGGCAGGAAGGGTTTCCACCAGGAATGTTTTAGCGGGGTCCAGATTGGGGTATGGAGGTGCTCCCAAAGTGGCGCAGGAGAAAAAAGCAAAGTTTTAAGTTTTAGTGCTTAAAAAAAATGGCCTATTTTAACTGATGTGACAGCAATATATATGGAATATATTTTCATGCCAAGGGGGGGGGGGCATCCCCACTTTGGAGGGGTCTGGACCATTTTTTTCCCTGCATTTTATCATCAATTCATCCATCCATTCATAATCTGGAAAACAGCAGGATTTGCTGATAAAATCAGCATGCTGTTGACAGGGCCAGAAATCTGTAGCACTTAAGACAAATCGAAATTGCAATAATGTGTATTTGATTTTGATTCGAAGGACTCATGTAGATACATGAACAGATGATGAGTACTTGTTGAATTTATGATCATGTGATCGTATATGTTATGTATCACTTTTAGGAAATTCGTTATCATATAATGGTCAGTAGGTATGCATTTTGTATAGCAATTTCCAAACAAGTTCCAGATTGTACGGGTATTGCCTAATTTGCCTTTTATATCATGAGATATTTCACTGATCACAAGTTTAATTAGCAGTTGGCCGAAATTCTGTAGCTACAAGTACATGTATGCGATACTGAACAAGCTGAACACTGTTATTGTTTGAACATGGGGCCCTGATGAAGTGGTTTAGCAGGCCCGTAGCCAGTATGGGGCAGACAAGGCCTATATTGCCAAGTCTGTGTTTTCACATTTTCTCATTTTTACCACTTATAATTATATTTGGACCTTTTGGTCCAAATATATTAAGTTTTATTTGGATCTCGACACTTTTATTATTCTATGTCGAGGGCTATTTCTCCCTGAGTTTATTCAATCTACTTCAAACCTTGGCACAATGATCCTTAGGTTTTGTGGAGGTGTGCTATGACTTTTCTAAGAATTCCCAGTTGTTCTTCCGGATTTATTCAGGTTTTCTGGATCACTAAGTGCTAATCAATGTTTGGCCAATGATGTACATGTCGGAGGCTTATAATGCGCTATTTCTCCCTGAGTTTTCATCCAATTTTTGGCCAGCGTCGCAGACAGTGATACAACAATAAACTAACAAAGAAATCAAAATCCAGAAGTCTAATTCAAAATTGCTTTCAAAAACACCACAATTTGAATTCCAATCAATCTGTCATAATAAAAATAACCCAACCAAATTCAACCAAATTCAAAATGGCCAACTGAAAAAATTCATAAAACTTAGTCCAAACATTATTGTTACTTGAAAAGTCACAATTCCTGTGCATCCGTCCCCCACTCTGGTCCATGTATTCCGGTTTTAAAAGAAAGAAAATGTTTCTCCCCTGTCCACTCATAAAGCTGCAGTATTACATAAACTTCTGTCACCGAGTTGTAAGCATGCTCGGTCTCACATCACCAGGGCTCAATTTTCGAATCATGTGGGCTGTTTCATCTGATTCATCTCTCCATTCTCAAGAGGCTCTTCTAGCCCAGTTTAGCCTTATTCTTTCATTCATGTTGTTTCGGTGGGATGAGAAGAAAGCCCCTTCTGGAAAAATATTTGGAATCAGGCCAACCAGATCTGATGTTTGGCGCTATTTATTTGAATTCACAACACTGAACATATACTATTTTCAGTTGAAACGAAATTAAATGTGGTTTCTAGAGAAGGTCTGTGCAGTTAAGTAGAGGGTTCTAATAAATTTAGGAAAATTGGCTGTTTTCCTGGTTCTCTTTATTGTATTATGTAGCCTTCACAGTTTGAACTAGCAATGCAAAACAAAAAGATAATTGTTTTATTATTGTTCGATTAACTACTGTAATTCTTTTTATTTTTATTAATAATTAGCCAACTTAATAATAAAGAACGCTGATATTGTAAGTTTCGTTCATTCATTATAATTACTAGTGTCACATTGTGTACATGATATATAAGGAAACAAACTGTACATTTACGTAAAGCTTTGCATAAAATAGATCTGAAATGGTCGATTGTAGTGTTTAATGCAAGCAATAACCGGTAATTGTGATGATCACCCGGCATTATGTTTAGATCTGGTGATTTCCTGTTGTTTGTGGGGAATAGATGAAGCATCACCTCAACACCACCAGAAGGACACGTTAGAGCTGTCTATTGTCCACAGTGCGACGTAAACGATCATTACGCGGCATTGGCTCATTGTGTGCCAACGTCTCGGAGGCTGGCACACTGTTGAGTCAATGTTGCTGTAACGTCTGTTGTGTTTCTACTCAACTGGATAATTAGTGTGGTCTCAGTTAGTACAGTAATATCATGACTATGGCACAACGTCGATAGATATTCTCCCAGCGTTCTGGCAACATATTGTCCTCCTTGTCCTTGCTGCGGTGATCAGGTGTATGTATTCGATAATAATAAGTGCTAATAGGCGCTGAATATGTGCTGTAGGTGGATGATCGAATCATTTGTGCTGCCTGCCTCTCAATACACCGTCTGTATGTGAATTGTTTTTATCACACATTCTGTAAAATGGGGAATGGGTACAAAATCCGTATTAGTAAAATGTAGGAAGCTTTTTCTACATTAATTTTGTGGAAATTTCATCGATGCGGTTTTTAATTATAACATGTAGTACCCGATATAGAGTTTCCACAGTGACATTAGTTGTGTTATCAAAAGGATTGTATAATAAGATGATTTATTGTCGACGCAAAACGTGAAATCACTCTCTGTGCTATCCCCAGGTGTTGGCACTTGGGGGTTGGAACTACTGCTTTGCTACTCTATCTAGTATGATTTTACCATATTTCAATGAGTAATTATGACATTGATGCTATGAAAAACAATACATATTCTACCTCATAAAGACCAGACAAATAAATACTGACTGAGGTTATATTTCTTTTTTATCCAATAATTTGTTATTTAGTTAATATTAATAATTGAAATCATATTATTGTTAATCGTCGTTTTCCCTTTGGTCATTCAATGGCTAAGACTTCCGTATAAACTGACAGACATCAGATCACATCCAGCTAATACGAGACGTTGACCCAATGCTGCCTAGTTAAATATCCAATAACTGCGACGCTGGCCCAACATTACGCCGGCATTGGTTCAGAGTCTTGTGTTCGTTTTACATACATGTATATGATGATTTACTTAACAAATCGTAGTTTCAACTCTCGTCCATAGGTGTCACCACTGTATAACGCATTACAAGCATTTGTATGATAAAATTCGTAAGTCGATCATTTTATTATACACTATCTTTGGTGTTGTAACAGTTTAACAAAATAAAGTGGCAGCCACCATATACACTACAAAAGGAAGGTGCCAGCCTCCGCTAAATTGGCTCGAAGAAGAGGGAGCCGGAAATATTTCGGTTGTCACATGACTGTGTATCTTCTATTTATCTTAATATATTCAGTGTACACTGTAAATACAGTGACGGATCCAGATCATGTCCTTACGAGGTGAGGCGAAATGCCACAGCTTTCAGCTTTGAGTGTACTGCCCCGCGAGCACGAGACGTTGAGCCAATGTTGGTATAATGTTGGCCCAGCGTCGTAGACGATGGGCCAACGTTAAACCTACATTATTTAGCTCAGTTGACGTCACGGTCTCGTGTTTGCTGGGTGGGGCCTACGGGGGCGGGGCAACTGAAATATGTGTAAATTCTCGATAGGTCTACATGGTGGATATATAGCGAAGAGGAGACCTTTAATCGTCAAAAAAATGTTTCCCTGAAAGCTGGCATTTTTCTGAGAAGCTGTGTCTTATTGGGTTTGAAGCTGTCACCAGCGTACAGTTACTTAACCCTTTAACCGCCAAATTATTTAATCTGAATTTTCACCTACTTGAAGTTGTGTCTCGCTGACGCCATCCACAACTTCAAGTGAGTGAAAATTATTCAGATTTGACAAAATGGAGGTTAACTGTTTTCAAATATTGCTGATTGATGTTACATTTTATCATTAACATGTTCAAAAGGTGGTACGAATGTGCTAATAAAAAATGAAAACCCGAATATATGCGGCACCGGCGCTTAAAGGGTTAAGATCATTTGGGCAACTTATCCCGACCAAGGTATAGATCAGCAACTAAGTACAGATTTTTCAAACCAGTGTGTCATTTTGGGTTAAGAAGTGGTATGGCAACACCTATTATATTAGGCCACCTGTAGCAATAAGGATACACAAGATGTTCCCCCTACCCTCCCCTAATTAAGATTATAAAAATAGTCCGGAATATCAGTCAAGTAGGCCTATTGAAGTATGCTTAGTTGTGATGACCACTAGTCTATTTAAACACCTTCTTCAGGCTTTACGTCATAGGTAGAGAAGGGGACGTGGCGCATGCATACATGCGTCCCGGGTTCGAACCTTGCTGATCCTGCGTGGGGTTTTCAGAGAAATGTCCTTGTTTCTTCCTTGTCAATGTGACTAAGCGATCTCGTTCATGGTGGCCTTGTCGAGTTAAGGTTGAAACCAATGTATGAACGTTAATTTTGCGCAGGGTGGCGACGCGCTGCGCGCTCCACTTACATTTACCATAGAGTCAATGAACCCTATGCTTTTTCGGACCGGCCCCGATGGCTCAATCGATCCGGTTGTGGCTCGAAACTCGAGGTACTTGGTTCGTATCCAGGTCGGTCGGATGTTTGTCATCGAGGTTGTGCATATACAGTGATACAACATGTTCGAAGGCCTGTAGTGTGCAGTGCTTTCTATGTCTGTGTGCACAAGAACCCTTGAAGTCATTCGATAAGAGTAGGGCATAGTCCCGACTTCGGGCTTCCTTCTGTCGCAATAACGCCATGATTGTGCAGAAAGCGTAAGGTGATTCACTCACTCACTTACTTTTACGTCGTAGGTGTGAGCGCACAAGACCAGTTAATGATCGTTATGAAGGTTTTTGACCCAGGATTAATCAATCACCAGTCTGGTACATCGCGGAAAACCGTCACGGAAAACGCGACATTCATTACAACCAGGCCATAGACACTGGTAGAATGGTTGAGCTGTTAATATGTTTATACAAAAATCGTGATTTAAATGACATAAACAGCCTTTTGGATACGAGCTGAGCATTTACACATTGAAAAGATGCAATAATTAGCCTTTTGTGAATACATTTCATTGGACAATACAAATTTTGGAGTGCTCCATCAACATTAAAGTGGAACATTAATATTTTACAAAATTTGACAATATGCCCACAACGGGTGGACAAGCCGACGGGTGGGCGGACGAACATTGAGTTGGTAAGCATGTCAGCATCTTAAACTGATGTTCACTACTGATGAATTATTGTATGATTCAATTATGTTTGCAAACCGCAATGTCGTCTATTTAAATCTATTTTTGCTCAGTTGATCACAAAAATCTCTGTAAATCAAAATTTATCAATAATTGGATCTTTTTTTTTAATCAATTGATTCTTATGTATAATATTCGTTTAAAATCATCAGTATTATTTCATTAAAATAAAACATCTCACGTGCACAGTAAAAATGAAACAATGTACGCTATATACTTTTTATCTATTGCGAGCAGTAAATCTTACGTTATTCAGAAATAAATTCACTTTTTTTCGTACCAAACTGATCACTATGACCTTGGTTGGATCCGCCCGGTGACGGAGAGCGGCATAGCGCCTTCTGGATATATTGGAAGGGTAGCATGGCGCACACGAATGGCAAATGGCGCGGAGCCATGCTAGAAATGGCTATATGAAACACTGTCAATCTCAATGTGTTTTTTTACACACTAAACTTAAATAGTTTCAACTCTTTTTTATGTCAGAATGGTGCAGCACCATCTCACAGATCTTGTGTATCTGACTAGGCTATAGTACAACTATCTTCAATTACTTCAGAATAGGAGCCACTTTGTTGCCTGCAACTAGGCTACTGTTGTTTTCCAGAAACTGAACAATGGGTAATTTCCGTTCTATTCTGCATATTCTGGTATACATTGAAGCCTTACAGCGCGGGGATCGTCTTTAGTCGCCAGAATCTGACGTCCGTGGACGCTAAAGTCGATCTCCGCACTGTAAGAGTAAAAATATTTCTAATGGTCGTAGACACAGAACATAGGTATTCAAATGAATCAGAAAGATCTAACTAAGACATTTATGATGATTTCAAATTGAAATAAACCATTTGGTCTCCATGGTTTATAAAAAAAAATAATCAGCGTTTTAAGGGTTAGGCATTACCACACCATAAAGGGGATTCCTGAATTACCACTTGGGTAGAGTGCATTGTGAAATGCCTCTATGATAACTATCCCATCGGCCATTCTCCCACATGGTACTTTATTTTTCTGATTTCTGATTTCTTATTTTGGACAAACATGTCAAAAATAAGAAATACGTGAATTTCGTCTCTATGTCTAGCCTAACTGGTGAATGCGCAGCACAAAAATGTAAAAACTTTTGCAGTTCTAGTCATGTTTACATCATATGGTCATATTAGAAAGCCAAAATAAAATCACCGATTTTTTTATGATTTTAGCCTGGGCCAGTCCCTTTGATACCACATCGTGGGGAAAAAACATACGATGCTGTAACATGTTTTATTTATCGTGTTTATATCTATCCACACATGTCACTTGGCAAAACTAGCGACACGATTCACACCCTTTAAACCACAAAATCATGACAGCAGCAGCATGTCCCACTCCACATCTCGTTATGCGACATAATCACTTTAAAAGTAGTCACAGCTATTTTATTTTTATTTTTTTATCCTGCTAAGTTCATTAATTTAAATTTTTAATCACTAGAGGTTGTGTCTGGCTACCGCGAGCCACAACATCAAGTTTTTGAAAAAATACTCATATTTGTTTAATTTGATACCAAACATTTACAAATCTCGGTTTTTAAACAGTCATTTTATTCTCAATAGCAGTGATTTAATCGGCTAATAAAACAGATTAAAAACGACTATAGTCGCGATTAGCAGGTAAAGGGTTAATCTGTTTTCGTTGAATAATTACACAGATTTGTTATTTGTAGCTCTGGACATTGCTCACAGTGATTAGCTTATGCAATATTTGAAGCTTTATAAGATCATACATGTACATGAAAATCGATGTATTTTTTAGATCGTAAATCTATTTCTTATATGTAGCTTTGTAGAGTGTAAAATGTTGATTGGCGAGCGACACATCAGATTGATGCTGCTGAACCAATGCTGTTACACAATATCTGGACACATCTGTTGCAGATAGCATATCTTGCTATAAATATACTGATCACATATAAACCTGTGACTATTGAATCACAAGCTGCCGACCGACATTCTTTGTTCAGGAACCTTATCTTTTATCTAGCTTCCCTATTACACACACGACATAATTGAATAAAATATAGGGTATATAGGCTGATGTCATTAACTACATGTATGTGCCACTGATCTGACTTATTGATGTAATATTATACACAATCGCATGTCATTTGGAATAGACTGTATAAAGTAGTCGTATTGGAATTAAAATAAAAGTATGAGCCTTGTGAACTCAGTCTAAGATAATATATATATACAGTTTTTTATAAAGGGACTCGAAAATATACACAATTTAACCTTTTGAAGCCTGAATTTACGATTGTCATCTTCATCCACTACAAGCCGCGAATTGCTGTCGCAATTCTCGACTTGTAGTTGATGAAGATGATGTGATGTTGTTTAAAAATTAGGAAAATTGTCATGCACTGGTAAACCAGTTTCGTGGAATTTTCCATTCTAAAACCCCTAGTTGTAGGAAAATTAAGTCTGTTTTCATGGATATAAAATGATGCTTTAATGCATCGTGAGGGCTTAAATGGTTTTAATGTGACCTCGATCCTAGGAGTTTTACTTGCAATCCCGTCCAATAAGATATCCAAGCAGTGACATCTGTCAGGAGCTGCGCGTCACCAGGGTTACTGGGTCACTGTGTCCAGCCAGATGTTAGGCCAACAGCACTCATTTTTTCGCTTAGCATCAAGATGACAGAAAATCTACATTAAGTTATTGAATATATAAAACCCAAGTTAAGAATAATGTGGACATTTTCACAGTTTAGCCTGTTTTGTGCAACAATTACTGGTACATAAGGCCTTATTTCTTCAATCATTTGATTTAAATGATTGGAGAAATAAGGTGTTATGTAACAGTTACGCCAATATGGTACATGAAACACAAAACAAATACATTTGGCATACTCATCATTACTATATCATCACTGGTCACTGCTATCTTCGAGCCACATACTGTCATGTTTGCCTGTGTTGATTGACTCACATACGTCAAGAAGCACATGAGCTCGTGAGTAAAGGAGAGGACTTGTCGTTCGTATTACTGTTAAGAATACATTTGTCAGTTGGATACTTTATGATCGGTGGCATCCTTTTCACTGACATCGTTCAGGGATTGAGGTATTGTTTTTGCATATTATATAGAGGCATATACAGAATGACATGAAATCATGATGAGTTAAGCTTAACTTAATGCAGCAATGACCATAAAAATCTCATTAGGCCTTTATTTACTCATTGACTATATAAAACTAATCAATCATATGTAATATTATATTGACGTATCATTCGTTACTATTTACCAGATTGAAATTGGTAAATGATATTGATCTTGAAGCCACCTTAAATTCATTGATCTGACCAAGAGCTAGAGTTCTTGATCTGACCAACCACACAGGTCTATAACGTTCCACTTTTTCTCTGTTCCCCTACTTTTAAAGAGTATAGAGCGATTTGAGGTTAGTGGTGCCCTTATGAAATATCTCCCACTATGCTAGCATTTGAAACTAAATGGCACGTCAATTCAAAACTTCCTTCTATTATACACAGTTGATGATAGCTATCCAAGTGAACACGAAACATCAACCCAATGCTGGCTTAATGATGGTCCAATGTCTGGCCCATATCAAGCGGTCATTGGTTCCATGTATGTTGTTTGTTAGGATGACGTCAGGATGTACATGTATGCCCCGCCTTTTGAAAAAATCTTTCTCCGTAATTGTCCGCAACAAGCCAACCTTGGTTAACGAGATATTTAGATATATCGACTACAGAACCGTTTTAAAACATCCTTTGAGTTTGATATGCAATGTGTTGAAAAGTTACGTGATTGTGAAGATAGAGGAGTGAAAACATTTCCCATCTACTACAGTAGCAAATTGCAAAACCCAGATGTAGATATATACCCTAGACGATGCCACACTCCCATTGGCCCCTAGAATGCGACCTCTCGTAGGAAGGATGGGGAATCTTGCATCCCATGTGGCAATGTATTACATACATGTATGAAACAACCAATTCTGAATATTTGTAAGCATATTTGTAACACATAGGTGGAACCCCTATACTAAAAACTAACCGTTGTTTTCAATGTTAATGCTTGAAGTATTTGCATTGACAAAATTGTAGACAGACCAATTTACGTACCAATTTTTACCAAATTACATGTACGTGGCTGGGAGACCCTCGCTAAGATTAAAAATAACCATGTTACATACACTATTGTGTTGCCAATGCTGTCTATGTGTGTGCGAGGGCGAGTTATGCCATCCATAAGCCATCACGGTATACATCCATGTTCATATCAAGAGAATGCTCATATGGCATGATGGCCCAGTTTAGCCTATATGTACACAAAAAAGGTGGCTTGAAACCCCATGCATTCATTTGCTCCCGCCGTCACCGTAGGTGAGACGGAGGGAGCTATGGATTCTACCTCCGTTTTTTTTTTGCCTCTTCTTTTGCCTATAACTTTGTAAGAAAATAAGCTAGGATAACAATTTTTGGTATGTGGGTTACTTCCAGGTGGATAATGGACAGGGGAAAATATTTTTAATCTGAATTCAATACGCAAGGGCGCAGAGGAGAAAATGATGATGTTACGACGCTGGGCCGTTGGGCCGTTGGGCCGTCCGTAAACAATTCGTTTCCGGAGCATATCTCTGAGAGTACTTGTCCAATTGTCTTCAAATTTTACACACAACACCCCTAGGGTGTCTAGTTGTGCCTTTTGGGGTATTTGAACTTTGACCTACTTCTGGTTCAGAACTATGACCTATTTAGACGTTTTGACGCGCACTTCGTTTCCGGAGCAGATCTCGAAAAGTACTGGACCGATGACAGTCATATTGCACATACATGTTCTCTAAGGTCCCTAGTTGTGCCTTTTCAGGTTTTTGGACCTTGACCTTGAAGTTGACCCAGCACTTTGATCTAATTTATAACATCGGTAAATCCGACTGAAAGATTTTGCTGAATATCATGAAAACCGCTCAAGATAGCTACACCATTACTATAAAACAAATTGTGAGGTTTCAGGAGAGGATGCATCTTGAAAAATTTCAAGTCGATAAAATTAAAAATGGCCGCCTATCGGCCATTATTCACCTCGACAGGCCTGATATTGCGGAATATCATGAAAACCGCTCAAGATAGCTACACCATTAATATCAAATACATTGTAAGGTTTCAGGAGAGGATGCATCTTGAAAAATTTCAAGCTGATAAAATTCAAAATGGCCGCCTATCGGCCATTATTCACCTCGACAGGCCTGATATTGTGGAATATCATAAAAACCGCTCAAGATAACTACACCATTACTATAAAACAAAATGTGAGATTACAAGAGAGGATGCATCTTGAAAAAAATTGACTCGATCAAATCCAAAATGGCCGCCTATCGGCCATTATTCACTTTCACATAGCTGTTATTTGGTAACCGTACTAGATGGCTAGACCATTACTATAAAACAAATTGTGAGATTTCAGGAGAGGATGCATCTTGTAAAAAATTTCACTTGATCAAATTCAAAATGGCCTCCTATCGGCCATTATTCACTTTCACATGGGCGATATTTGGTAAACCGTGCTAGATGGCTAGACCATTACTATAGAATGAAATGTGAGATTTCAGCTGAGGATGCATCTTGGAAAATTTCGACTTGATCAAATTCAAAATGCCCGCCTTCAGGCCATTATTCACTTTCACATGGCCGATATTTGGTAAACCGTGCTAGATAGCTAGACGATTACTATAGAATGAAATGTGAGATTTCAGATGAGGATGCATCTTGAAAAATTCTGACTTGATCAAATTCAAAATGGCCCCCTATCAAATTCTAATTCGGAACTGGAGCTTCTGGACTTATGTAGTCTTGTTCATTCAGTATTTCCCAGTAATAACACGAGACGTTTAGTCTATATTGTTTTATTGTTGGGCCAGCGTCGAAGACGGTGGTCCGACTTTAACACAGCGCAAGTTCGACGTATCGTGTTTGCTGGAATGTAGGGGTACATCCAGGCTAAACTGGACCAGGGGAGTATAGAGCATTTACTGTATCAGAAAACAGAAAATTTAAATTTCGGTTACAAGAGTTCACCAGTCGTATCTGGCATTCAGTAAAAACATAACGGGAGTTTCTTTATCGATGAAGTATTGGTCAAATAATCGAGTGGTGAATAAACAATTTCCACATTAAAATTTGTAATGTGGCTTGGCGTCGTACCCACCTGTTTTTAACACCACCTGTTTCTGTTTTGTATAATTGTAGGACTTCTGCCAAACACTTTGAAGCACATTTGCATCACGCCTACTCCTAATGTACAGGTGAGGCGCATGTCAGACAAAATGTTGATTTAATGGTGGCCCAGCGTCGCAGACGTTTGTTCTACGTATGTACATTAAGTTTTTTCATGACTAACTCGACTATCAAGTGCTGAATAAAGATAGTATAATGATTATGATGGTGGTGAATTATATTTACGTAGAAAAACAACTTCGCGTACATTTTGGTTTAAAGGTTGAGCATGCAAGTTGAATAAAAATACACACAGATTATTTAAAGGTTAAGTACATACTGTAAAAATAAGAATCTTATTTCACTCGCAACCCACTTGGTATTTTGATATATTTTTTATAATTAATCTCTATTTTGTTATTTTCCACCGACCGTGATCCATTTATATTTGTTTCGTGATGTTCTATATAGATTTAAATCAATTTACATGAGATGTAGGCTAACTGTTGGCTTAATGTCCGGTAAATGTCTCAGACATTGTTCAATCTTAACGACGTTGGGTGTAATTCAGTGTATGGTAGGCTACATCAGGGATGCTGAAACTAGAACCACCATTTGACGGTCATATACTTATATAAAGGCTTTCTTGGCATTGACTCTGCTTTTCCGTATCGTAACTATGATCTACATCTACTTGATACACTGCTCAGATCGTCGTCTCGGAGCAAAAGGATCCTATCTGCCACTCTAACGAGTGTCAGATAGGATCCTTTAGCTCCGAGGCGACGAGATGTGTTTTAGTATGGACGCCTCTCAATACTAAGACACCTATTATGACACTACTGTACAGTGATCAGTACTATCCGTTTACTCCTTGTTATTAAATTAATCCGTAAACGTGCAATGATTTTTATTGTACACTGGCGATGTCCGCTAATAAAAAAAATATTTTCAATTAATTAACAATTTAGTAAATTACCGTGTCATCTACTGATTTCAGTCATTCGAAGTTTCAATGCGTGAAGTCGGTAATTTTATCCTTTCTATACTAATATTCTTTTTGCAAAGAATTAGTTGAAAAAGAATAATATAGACAATGCTGTTTGTTTTGGGAGAATCTTAGATTGGCCGAACACTTTTGTGACATAAGCACCAAGAGTGGTAAACATGTCTTCACTATATCCCTGAAACGTTTATATTAATTAAAATCAAAATAGTATTTGCCAGATATCTACTGGAAGTGGATATCCACTGAAAGTGGCGCGTTTGGGCTGTTGTCTCGATAAGATCTTAATAACCTACATGTAGAATACACGTTTCAAGTTCTTCTGCCGTTTCGCTTGCAGCTTCATCATGTTCATGACTAATGTTATCACATTCGCTAGACGGAGCTCGTGAAGAGTTACTATCAGCTGGTTTTGCTACAAGGGTTTTCATTGTTCTATTAGTTTGTTTTCAGCACATTAGAAAAAAAAAGATTTAAAGGGGTAAAGAGGTTATAAGATTTTACATTTAGTTATATGCTTGTAATTTGAAAAAAATATTTAAGGATATAAAAGTTGCATCTGGATTACTTGGTATTTTCACTGTGGGGATTGATGTCCGACGTTTTTTTATCCTCTCCCAGTCAACCGTACCCCAACGCTGCTTCAATGTTGGTGTAGCACCGGAGATGCCCACAATCAGACAGTGTGTGGCTGGGAATAGATGACTAGTTACAGCCTGGGTTTGATTAACCCTTTCAGCGCGGGAACCGTCTGTAGACATCAGAATCTGACGTCAGATTCCGACGTCTAAAGCCGGTTCCCGCACTGAAAGAATTAAACAAACTATAATGGCCGTAGACCCATAACATAGCCTAGGTCTTCAAATGAAGCCGAAAGAGATAACTAAGACATTTTTGATGATTTCAAATTTTAGGAAAAACCTTTGGTCTCTTGGCTTATATAACAATATGACAGGTTGTCTCTACCCATGTTGTAATTCAATCACTGAAGCAGCCGGCAAATGACAGTCTTAAGAGGGAGCTCCCAGCAAACACGAGATATTCACCCAGTGCTGGTTTAATGTTGATCCAGCGTCGCAGGGTTGGTTTAATGTTGGTCCACCGTCTGCGACGCTGGATCAACATTAAACCAACACGGCGTCAGCCGGTGCACGCCCTGCTCACCAGGCAGATTTATAGATCCCCATCTCCTGTAATATGACTAATTAAAATCAGCTGACCGAGCTGAGGTGAAGCCCCCTGATTATTTGTCTATACGTCATCCGTATCTCCGTCAGCCTTGTCATATTGAGCGATTTACAGTCTTTACAGATTTACGACAGTATAAATGAAAATGATTTTGACAAATATGCGAATGATAATAAATGTAGTAAGACAGCTGAAGTAAACCCCACTATGTGCAAAAATATTACCCAATTAATGTAGATTTTTTTAATTTACTATGGATGAGCTCCTCGGATGGGGGTATTATAGCTTATACTCATGTTCCATATATATTTATCAATGTTATAATGCAACATGTTTAATTGTAGGTCTATCGGTATTGCTTGGATGCACAATAAAGCGATTCAAGAGGCGATTAGGGCTCTATAAACATGTCAGCAGGATGTCAGCAAAATAATCGGAAAGAACGTGAAAATGGTATGATTCTTTGTATCAATGCGAATTCGTAGCTCGTCTTTAATTAATCATACAAAATAATTATTTAGAAAACGAATGATTATTCGGGGGGGGGGGGGGGTGAAAGGCATCACAACAGTTGTGGTGATCCACATTTTATGCCAAGACATGTTCTTCGACAGACAGCCAGGTCGCTATAATTATTATCTAGAGGTCAGAAGATATTGCTGCCTTTAGTTATTCCACTGAGCTACCATGCGCATCATGGAGGTAATTAATTAAGGTCTATATTATCCCAGCAAACATGAAACGTGAGCCCACGCTTTATCAATGTTGGGCCAATGTCAAAACGTTGATCCAACATTGATATCATAATGTCAAAACGTTGATGCGACATTGATATCATAATGTCAAAACGTTGATCCAACATTGATATCATAATGCCAAGACGTTGATCCGACATTGATATCATAATGCCAAGACGTTGATCCAACATTGATAACACATTGGGTGAACGTGCTATGTTAGATGGAATCCCAGCAGACACAAAACATTTGTATAACATTTGTACAACGTCGTCCCAACGTCTTCGACTCTTGATTGCTTTTATTGTTGCCTTGATGACACACACCTGTTGGTGTTCACTTTCTAGTTGTGTGCCGAGAATCACGAGGCATTGTACAAACTCTGGTTCAATGCTGGGTCTATTAATCAGGTAATCAATGTGTGCAATTACCTGTTGATGATGGGGGGGAAATCATGTCAGTGCATGATATTATACACCAGGCCTTATTACGCCGTTGTTTTGTATTTCTCTTTTCCCTTTTTTCACATTAGTTCATCGTTCCAACCTCACTGAGTAATTGTTTAATTTCTTAGCATTGGATATAGTAATTTATAATTTCTTATACCCTTGTAGAACAGAAGAGAACATATTATCAGGAATGTTAACTTAAATTTTAACCCTTAGAGCGCCAACTTAATAAATTAGTACCAATTTCTCCCAATTTATATTCTGTCTCTCCTCCACCGCGACCCACAACTTCAGTTGGTAGCAAAAATACTCGTATATCTTTAATTTCAGACCAAACATTTGCAATAATTGTCCTTGATCGAAAACATATTTTGCACACATTTATTATTTAACCCTTTCAGTGCGGTGACCGTCTTTATACGTCACAATCTGACGTCTCTGACATATAAAGACGGTCCCCGCACTGAAAGAATTAAAATATCGTGGACCCATAAAAAAGGTATTCAAATGAAGCTGAAAGAGCTGACTAAAACATTTATGATAATTTCAAATTGAAAAAAAAACTTCAGGTCTCCATGTTTTATATAAAAATATTTCAGCGCTTAAAGGTTTAATATTATAGATAATACGCGTCGAATGGCGCTCACAGACCTGTGTGTACTCTCTAGAGATAAAAGTGTCGTTATCTAAAACCTACCCAACAAACAAAAAACATTTGTATAACATTTATACAATGTCGGCCCAACGTCTTCGACGTTGGTCCGACATTGTATAAATGTTATACAAATGTTTTGTGTTTGCTGGGTAGACCCAGTGGCCCACAGGGAAACCTTATAGCCCCACCTGCCAGGATCTACAGACTCAATCAAATTAGAAATACTATGTCAGGGGGTGTCATTTATAGCAGGGTCGCCATGCAGCTGCCTGGGCAAGTTGTATGGCTTGACAGGCTTGATGACGTCCATTTTCGGACTGTGCTTCAGTTTGTGTTCTGTTGCTAAGCAGCGGTGATGCGCTGCCTCGACTATCACAATATACTGCCACGCCTCTCTACTCTGGAGGTTGTCAGAACTCTCCAATTATTTCTTTATTTAGAATCGTCATTCTGATATTATTAAGCACCCCCGATATTAGCGGGATGCTTGTTGTACTTGTCATTGGTCCGCCGCCGCTTTCACCCAAAAGCTAAAATTGTGTTTATTTTTTACATATACATGTAATAAGAGTGAAATATATATGTAGTCTAGTATATATTATATATTTAAGTATGATGACGGTCAGACTGGTGGGACTGGCCGCCCAAAAAGATTGTCAGCATGATATATTCTGAACCGTTTGTCGGATTTCTCATTAAAATTTTACGTCACACGATCTGAGTTGGAGAGAATGCCTTACATACAATGCTGACGGGAGAAATTTTGATAAAACACTGCGATGAATGGAGGCCATTGGAGGCCATTTTTTTCTTTTATTTTACTTGAAATTATCTTTGCGATTAAGAAATAATTTTTTGGGTGTGGGTGGATTTTTTATGGGTCAATCAAAAAAAATTGTTTTCCTTTAAAATACACAGCAGATAAGCTAATTCCCTGGCCGCTTTTAATATAATGTTTTTGAGCTGTTTTCGTGACACAAGCAGTCACATCTTGCGCTGATGTTCTACTAGGTTGTCAGAAACACTGTTATTCTGTTATAAACTGTTATAATTTAAAACATTATTATATATACATTGACAGCACGTATTTATCAAATAACGCCATTTCTCAGTTGTATGCATTGACATATGTCTAAAATGTAAGTCAACACTTTCTAGAATACAGCTGCAAACACGTTATTTTTGCCACGCATTATTAGGATCGTGACATATTATGGATATTATAAATAATCCATCATTGGTCATTGATATAACCCTACGGGGACAGGTATGGGTAGATTTTGTTTACGGATTTTGTGCGCATTATATTGCCAATGTGATGATGGAATCACCATTATATTGTCCATAACGGTGGATAGAGTGTGATGTCCATCTATTTGTGGCATGGAAGGACAATAATCCTGTCACATGCTTTCTCATTAAGTTGAAGTATTATGTGTAAGATGGAGTCTATCTTGTCCATAAATCTAACCCCTGATTAGTAATTCAACTAGTAAATCACATCTCGAGTCATTCATTGACTACCCCAGCCAAAATGAGACGTTAATACCCATGTTGGCTCAACGTTTGCCCAGGCGATTTTACGTCATTGAGTGTGGGATAGGATACAAATAATACTTAGTTATCATAAAGCGACGAAAATATATAATTTGACTCTTTCGTATGTCTAGAGCTTGTTTATAGTAAATAATTCATTCCATAATTCGTGCAGGGTGCCATTACTTCCTGATAACTACATCATATTAAAGTGATTCCGGAATTGTATTGTTATCTCGGCATTCCAGCAGCGTTTGTCCGACATTTCTATTGACTTCGGTCGAAATATTTGAAGAAGATGTGTTTTACAACAACATCTCCATGTACATGCACTAGAGCTACAGTACATTGAGGTTACCGGGGCGTGGAAAATGAAATAATTATGATATATTACCTGTATTAATAATAATAGGTTGTATTTGAAATGTAATAGCATAATTATGTGAGTTCATTATTGCAACTTCAACGTCAGAGCGGTTAATTGAGAGTGATGACTATATTTAACAGTTGGTGGGCCATTTTGCAGTGAGCATTTGCAAAATTCTGCCGCACAATGTACGGTCGTCACTAATTGTCTTCATTCCAATGTGTGTCGGATAATGAGAGTGGGAGGAAAACGAGTGTAGGTTTGGTACTCCGCGGGGAGGCCATTTATTGTTCTTTTGACATCATTTCTAGTTAAGTCGACGCAATATGGGCATCAGTGATTTGGTTGAGGTAGTTTTTTAATGGGGATGTACGTCGTGTGCTGTCAGTTGGCGGGGATTATTCTCGTCCAGATGGCTTCATTTTCAGCATGTCAGTCACTAACAAGTTCACCATCTTTGTTTAAATACTGGACCAACATTACAGACGGTGTGACAGCATTAAAACAACATCGGATCACGGCTTCGTGTTTCTCAGTCATCCAATTAATTTTTCTGTTCTCAGCGATTTCTGACTTGGTGAGAAAAAGTTCAATTATAGAAATTGGCGCATTATAAAATCGTCTGATTGGAAAATAATGTATGGGTAGTGGGTGAAGTCTAGTATTATATGATGGTAGATTTTACTTTTGTGTATTTCTGAACATGGATATGAATGCAGCAGACACAGTGTTAAAAGAGCGGGTAATGGTGGAAACCCACAAAATGTCCACGGGATTGAAATATATGGAGCTGCCTGTCATACCGTATAGCTTACTGGTCCACATTTCAGAAATACACAATGCTGATTCGACGCCGGGCTAACATCAAGCTTTCTGGCCAGTGATATTTTGTCAATTCCTCGCTGCAAATGCGCATGATCACATGGGGGCAAGCGACTGTGAATGCAAGCTAATGGACACATTTTTTTTCGTGGACGCGAATGAGGGCGATGTGGACAGCAGGTGGGTGAATGGGGGAAAATAATAAAGGAAGAAATTTGAATGAATGAATGAATGCATGAATGAATGAATGAATAAACGAAAAATGAATGAACGAAAGAATGAATTTTGATAACACTAATTATCCTACCACCTGCTTGTCGTATATCGTATTTAATTTTGTAGATAATAGATGTTCTTTCATCTGCACAACCTTGTGTAAGAATAGATTTTCTCACTATCGACAATTATTTTTCCGGTGGCAAAATAAAGAACAGCATATCCTACTAGTGTATAAGAAGATTTATTACTATATCCTTTGTTTATGTTCAGAATTCAGGACAGTAGGAGTCGAGGCGTGAGAGGCAGGCCCTATAGAGCCAGATGCTGGGGATAAAACATTAAAACGATTTCCTTCAGCAATATGGCTGTGTAAAGTATTACAATCGCTGCCAGCTCGTTCTGCAGACGCACTGTTGGGCTGTCCCTGATGTAAGGGATACCAAATATGGCGGTGTGACACAAATCTCAGTGTGCGAAATATCGCGGTGTGACACACATCTCAGTGTGCGAAATATCTCTGGAGAGATGAATTCTCACCGCCAAGATGTGCTGCCATAACATCAGCTCAATTCGCATTTCACACTTTGCAGGATAGATTTTGCCACCATCAAACATGATGGTCTTTTTTCCCGTCATTTTGTGTGGCGTGAAATATTGGCGTACCGACACCTGGTGGGCATCTTGTTAACCTAGGATCAATCCTGATGAATGTTGTGCTGGTTCTGCCTTGATGACTGTCATATTAATAAATGTTTAAATACATATATACCAATTCCACAACAAACAGATGATTGTTACCTAGCAACAAAAGCATTGTTTTATCTGCCTTTAGCTGCTAGCGTACATGCAGGCTTTTGATGTATCGTCCTGTAATTAGTGCCTGTAATCATGCAGCAACATCTTAATCAAACAGAATCTAGAGCTATGTGCGTGCCTAACCGACGTAACATGCGGATACAAACGCTGCTAAATTGGTCTGCCAAGACATGTAGCAACAGTCGTAAATAGATTATTGTGGTCACTCTTATTAAGGGTATTTTCTTCGTGTGTCAAAATCATTTGTTTTCGGTGACAAAAATCGTTCTGATATATTATTACGGCCAAAACTATGACATTGAATGTTCAATTACATATATAAGATAGCGAAACATAGGCCTAACTATATAATATAAAAAATACAAAATGACTAGTAAATCAAAGCTGGTATTAGTTGAATAATACTACTAATAATACTGATAATACTATTAATACTAATAATAATACTACTAATAATATTATTATTCTTAATAATAATAATAATAATAATATTAACTAGACAACTTCGATAATCCTAAGACTACTACTATGATACCTACTAGTCAGGAGAACAAATATTCATGAAAATATCAATTGGAAATGACGAAGAAGAAAAGGGAGGAGAAGGAGAAAGGGAAAGAGAAAAAGGATAAGGAGAAGAAACAGAGGAAACAGGAAGATAATGAGAAAGGGGAGGAGGAGGAAGACGATAAGGAGGAGAAGGTGAAGGACGCCACGGATAAAGATGATGACGAGAGGTGGAGGGGGCAGTAGAGAGACAAAACAAGAGAATGATACAAATATTACAAATATAGGAGGAAGGGTGGGGGGAAAAAGAGAAGGAGGAGAGGGAGGAGAGAGAGGAGAGAGGTAGAGACATGATGATATGAGAGGTGTTGGTGGAGGTAGGAAGAGAAAAAGAAAGAGGAAACTAAAATGGATGAAGACAAATAGTAGAGCAGAAGGAGGAAGAGGAGAAGGAGTAGGAGGTGAGGGACATAACAATGATGAAGAGAAGGGGAGCATGAGGAGAATATGAAGGACGGAAGAAAGAGGAGGAGAGAAAGGTGGCGGAGGAAGAGGAGAAGGATGAGGAGGGAAATAAGAAGAATGAAGAGGAGGAAAGGAAGAGGAGAATATGGAACAGGAGAGGAAGAGAAGAGAAGAAGGAGAACAAAATGATGGAAAGTGAGGGGGGGGGGAGTGGATGAAGAGAAGTAAAATGACGGAGAGAAGGAGCAGGAGGATGAGATCGAGGAGAAGAAGGAATAAAAAAAACGAGGATAAATGTGGGTGTCCCGCAATTATAGAAATGAAAATAGTGTAATGTCGTTTTCAATTATTAGTCATACCATTTATTATTTTTATTTAGGTCGTGACCGTGTACCGTTATTAAATATAAGATGTAACAGAACTGGGCAAAATTATGTACATGTGTGCAAATCGGCAGTGAAAGGCGCAGTGGCTCGTGTTGACATCGATTACATTGTCCAACACATGTATGCTGGTAATATGCACGATCGCTCACTAATTAGCTCCCGCCGTCACCGTAGGTGAGCGAAGGGAGCTATGGATTCTACCTCCGTTTTTTTTTGGCCTCTTCTTTTGCCTATAACTTTGTGAGAAAATAAGCTCCGATAAAAATGTTTGGTATGTGGGTTACTTCCAGGTGGCTAATGGACGGGTTAAAATATTTTTAATCTGAATTCAATACGCAAGGTTACAGAGGAGAAAATGATGATGTGACGGCGTTGGGCCGTTGGGCCGTTGGGCCGTTGGGCCGTCCGTAAACAATTCGTTTCCGGAGCATATCTCTGAAAGTACTTGTCCGATTGTCTTCAAATTTTACACACAACACCCCTAGGGGGTCTAGTTGTGCCTTTTGGGGTATTTGAACTTTGACCTACTTCTGGTTCAGAACTAAGACCTATTTAGACGTTTTGACGCGCACTTCGTTTCCGGAGCAGATCTCGAAAAGTACTGGGCCGATGACAGTCATATTGCACATACATGTTCTCTAAGGTCCCTAGTTGTGCCTTTTCAGGTTTTTGGACCTTGACCTTGAAGTTGACCCAGCACTTTGACCTAATTTATAACATCGGTAAATCCGACTGAAAGATTTTGCGGAATATCATGAAAACCGCTCAAGATAGCTACACCATTATTATAAAACAAATTGTGAGGTTTCAGGAGAGGATGCATCTTGAAAAATTTCAAGTTGATAAAATTAAAAATTGCCGCCTATCGGCCATTATTCACCTCGACAGGCCTGATATTGCAGAATATCATGAAAACCGCTCAAGATAGCTACACCATTACTATAAAACAAATTGTGAGGTTTCAGGAGAGGATGCATCTTGAAAAATTTCAAGTTGATAAAATTAAAAATGGCCGCCTATCGGCCATTATTCACCTCGACAGGCCTGATATTGCAGAATATCATGAAAACCGCTCAAGATAGCTACACCATTAATATAAAATAAATTGTAAGGTTTCAGAAGAGGATGCATCCTGAAAAATTTGAAGTTGATAAAATTCAAAATGGCCGCCTATCAGCCATTATTCACCTCGACAGGCCTGATATTGTGGAATATCATGAAAACCGCTCAAGATATCTACACCATTACTATAAAACAAATTGTAAGGCTTCAGGAGAGGATGTATTTTGAAAAAATTCATTTTGTCAATGTTCAAAATGGCCGCCAATCAGCCATTATTCACTTTCACATGGCCGTTATTTGGTAAACCGTGCTAGATGGCTAGACCATTACTATAAAACAAAATGTGTGATTTCAGGAGAGGATGCATTTTGAAAAAATTCGACTCGATAAAATTCAAAATGGCCGCTTATCGGCCATTATTCACTTTCACATGGCCGTTATTTGGTCAACCGTGCTAGATGGCTAGACCATTACTGTAAAACGAAATGTGAGATTTCAGATGAGGATGCATCTTGAAAAAAATTGACTTGATCAAATTTAAAATGGCCGCCTTTTCGGCCATTATTCATTTTCACATGGCTGATATTTGGTAAACCGTGCTAGATGGCTAGACCATTACCTGATTACTATAAAACAAAGTGTGAGTTTTCGGGGGAGGATGCACCCTGAAAATTTTTAACTTACGAATTCAAAATGGCCGACAATCAGCATTATTTACCTCGATAGGTCTGATATCAAGTAAACCGTGCTAGATAGCTAGACCATTACTATAAAACAAAATGTGACGTTTCGAGAAAGGATGCCTTTTAAAAACTTTCGACTCAATCGAATTCAAAATGGCCGCCTATCGGCCACTATTTACTTTCACATTGCTGATATTTGGTAAACCGTGTTAGATAGCTGGACCATTACTATAAAACAAAATGTGAGATTACAAGAGAGGATGCATCTTGAAAAAAATTGACTCAATCAAATTCAAAATGGCCGCCTATCGGCCATTATTCACTTTCACATAGCCGGTTTTTAGTAACCGTACTAGATGGCTAGACCATTACTATAAAACAAAATGTGAGATTTCAGGAGAGGATGCATCTTGAAAAATTTTGACTTGATCAAATTCAAAATGGCCTCCTATCGGCCATTATTCACTTTCACATGGGCGATATTTGGTAAACCGTGCTAGATGGCTAGACCATTACTATAGAATGAAATGTGAGATTTCAGCTGAGCATGCATCTTGGAAAATTTTGACTTGATCAAATTCAAAATGGCCGCCTTTAGGCCATTATTCACTTTCACATGGCCGATATTTGGTAAACCATGCTAGATAGCTAGACGATTACTATAGAATGAAATGTGAGATTTCAGCTGAGGATGCATCTTGAAAAATTCTGACTCGATCAAATTCAAAATGGCCCCTTATCGGCCATTATTTACTTTCACATGCCCAATATTTTGCAAACTGTGTTAGATGTTAGTCCATTACTATAAAACAAAATTTGAGGTTTCGGGGGAGGATGCACCCTAAGTTTTTAACTAATTTATATCGAATTCAAAATGACCGTAAATCAGCTATTAGTTAACTCGATTGGCCTGATATCGGGTAAACCATGCCAGATAGGTGGACCATTACTGGGATACTGATTAGGATCATTAATTTCAATGGAGATTTGCAATCTCTGACAGACTGTCTAGTTCTTATCTTAGTCTTAGACTGGGTTTCTTAGACCTAGTTGTCTTGCGTCTTGATTTTTGACCTGTACTAGGACTACATTAATAACCCTATACAAAATTGCTTAAATCAAATTCTAATTCGGAGCGGGAGCTCCTGGACTTATGTAGTCTTGTTTGGGTTGATTACGGTCAGAAAACTGAACTCAATTTGCACTTTCCTACACATCGACCGACATTTAATATTAAAAACATTTTTTTCATCCCACGCCCGACGATTTTGGGGTGGGCAGTTATGGCATCGCATCGTATGTCTGGCCGGCCGTCCATCCGCCTGTCCGCATTTCATTTCAGGGGAAGATCTCGTTTTTTTTACATTTTGCACATGCACATATCTTAAGGGGTGTAGATGTGCCTTTTGTTATCATCGGCTATAATTAACTTCAATATGCCTGATTTCTGATCGCATTTCGTTTCCGGAGCAGATTTCGGAAACCCATGGGGGGATTTCTTTCATATTGCACAGACATATGCCTTTTGAGGTTTATGAAGTTTGACTTACTTGATGGCCGACCATCGGCCATAATTAACTTTAATTTGCCTGATATCTGAAAAACCGTGCCAGATAGCTAGACCATTACTATAAAACAAAATGTGTGGTTTCAGGTAGAGAAATGCCCTTAAAAATTTCAACTCGGTCAAATTAAAAATGACAGACTATCGGCCATAATTAAGTTTAATGTGCTTTATATCTGGCAAACCATGCCAGATAGCTAGATCAAAAAATCAAAATGTGGGGTTTCATGGGGGGATATGACCTGACAAATTTCAACTCAATCAAATTCAAAATGGCCGACTATCGGTCATAGTTAACTTTAATATGCCTGATATATCTGACAAACCGTGCCAGATAACTAAACCATTAGTACTATGAAAAAGAATCTGTGGTTTCAGGTAGTGATAGGACCTGAAAAACTTTATTAAATTCAAAATATTATTGACTTTAACATGCCTGATATCTGGCAAACAGTGCCAAATAGGTAGACCATTACTATAAAACAAAATGTGCGGTTTCAGGGGGGGGGGGGATGGTTATACCCTGGAAAATAGCAACTCGATCAAATTCAAAATGGTCGACTTGAGTCCATTATTGACTTTAATATGGGTGATATATCGAAAAACTGTGCCAGATAGCTGGACCATTACTATAAAACAAAATGTGCCTGGAACCATTAATGGATTTTTGAACAGTATCAGTGACTGACAGCATCCTGAATTCGAGGCAGGACAAACAAAGCCCCTATCCATCGCCCTATGATATGTCTACCGGGAAGATGTGTTGAAATACCATGTAGAGATATAAAGACCAAGATGTAAATATTAACACCTACTGGATTATGTATAGGCTTACAGCTAACTAAAGTAGATTAGTCGTCGAGCACAGTTTATTATTAGCATATTAGCTAGCCTCTTGCAGGTCCAACTGCATTGGCAAAGCTCTGGGGAGTGGGTGTAACCGCGACGTAATCATTGTTTATCAGTGAATAAAGCGGAGGAGTTTTAAAGTCTTCACTGCAGGTGCTGCTAAGAGGAAGTGCTTTATGGCAGGTAACTATGAGAATGTGCACATTATCGCGACAGACATCCAATCTGTATTAGTTGAGTCTGGTCTGACACCACAATCCCGGATTTTCTGAACAGGAAAATATGTAAAATTGGCTGTACAGTGACTGAATGTGCCAATACAGCAGCAATAACTGTTTCTTTTTCAAGAAGCATTTCTAGTGGGGATAATTGTAAAAACTGAAGTGCTGAAGTTGTCATTTCAGAGCCGGTCATCCCCATTTGTTAGAGGTCTAGTTTACAATGGCGACCAATCATATTGGCTTAGACAATCAGAGGTTGTTTTGTCTGAAAATGTAATGTTTGTTGCAGTAGTATCAAAGGTGGAATAGGATCTGTTAGAAGTAAATGGGTCACGACAACCCAGCTTTGGCTGCATGCTGAGCCAGCGTCTACAAAATTAATCCAATATTTAACCAAATTTGGCATGGCGCATGCTTTTGGCTGGCTGATTTTGAGAAGTATGGCTCTCAGGGGAAACATTTAGGATGATCTGCTACTACTGTCGATTCACATGGGTATTACTCCGCTCAGATCTCCGCAAACACAAAACGTTCACGCATTGCTGTCTCCTTGTTGAGCAAGCGTCGTGGACGGTGGCCCAACTATAAAACAGCAGTGGGTCAATGTCATTAGTTTTCTGGGACACATCACTCCGCATCGGGAAAAAAATCAGCATGTAATTATTTTCACGTTTTTTTCCACCTGAGACGAATACGCTGAAGAGCTGTGGAGAAATTAGAATTTTATTTAAAAAAAAATTGTGAATGTTATTTGTAGTTAAGTCGACTTACTGATTAAACCTCATATCTCCAATTTTACAGGGGATAAGGGGGAGATGTCACAAAACCATGCGATTCAGTTATCACTGGCCCAGTAAGAACCTGACAAAAAATAAGAACATCATTTCTAGAACGCCCTCCTTGGATTCGTTTGAATGAAACACGATGTGAACACTGGTGAATGGAGCAATGAATGGGGGTGGGGTTTAGGCCATGTTGTGCTTGTACAGTTTAACTCTTTCAGCGCCGGGATCGACTTTAGACGTCCAAATCTGACGTCTATAGACGTCAGATTCGGACGTCTAAAGTCGATTCCCGCGCTGATAGACGTCAGATTCGGACGTCTAAAGTCGATCCCCGCGCTAAAAGAGTAAAAATCTTTCAAATGGCCATAACCCCATAACATGGGTATTCAAATAAAACAGAAAGAGCTATATAAGACATTTATGATGACTTCAAGTGTCCATGGTTTATACAAAAAATATTTCAGGGGTAAACTGGGCCAGCCACTGCCTGCAGACACAGGATCCTGGCAGTCTGAGGCCGAGCATCTACTTCTCTATCACGATGTTCCCCACGATATTGGATTTTTCACCGAAACGGCGTGACTTGATTGTTACAGGTGTTGTTGGTCTTATTGATTTGACCTGACCTTAAGCGAAGACAATGATCTGCCGATGATACGTCAGGTTAGGGTGTGATGTCACATCCTGATGGTATGACGTCATTATAATTATGGTATGGCATCTTATCCTAATAATGAGATCTGTTTTTATAACTTTTATTGATAACACATTTTGTTATTGACAATAAGAGTATTCTATGGGCGTACACTGCTTTCTTTTATACGCTGTTTTTTATCATACACTAGTTTGGTCTGACATTATGCATTAGTCTGGTTTTCTCCGTGCAGATGTAATTTGTAGCAGTCAGTCTGAGATGTGACAGGAGGACTGCTTTCTAAATTCCCACTGGACACATGCCCATTTCCCTATCAGGCGTTAAACTACATACTCATTGCTGGCTAAACTAACCCCATAATCACCAAAAGCCTATCCCGTGTCTCTGTGTACAATAGGTGAGATCCATATACACACCGCCATGCTGCTCATTCCATTTCTCGTTCTTCTTTTTTTCTGGTTGTTTAGAAAGACAAACAAAGCTCTCTAAATGCCATGGATCAATGTATTTAGTCTTTCTTGCAATCAATTATTAATTCTTGCATTAATTGACTCTTTCATTCATTCATTCATTCATTCATTCATTCATTCATTCATTCATTCATTCATTCATTCATTCATTCATTCATATTCATTCATTCATTCATTCATTGAGAATGAATCCACCCATCCATCACATTATTACTTCGTTGCATAAAATAATCTAACTTTTTTCTTTCAGTTGCCATTTGAAGTTCCATTATTGTTGTTTTACGAGCACGTAAATAACATAAATTATTTTGTTTAGTGTTCCTCTAAACTACGAACTTATGATTGATACAACTGCTAATTATTAGTTGTTCAGATATTCCAAAATGTGTATGAGATGTACAAACATACACTATTTCTACAAAAACATTATATTACAATGTACCTGTAGAACAGCTCACACTTAATTAATAAAGGCACGGGACAGAAAACAATTGCAAACAAATATTCAGTTAAGATCCATAGGTCTATGGCCCCATATGATGATTCAGCGATAGGTGATATAATAGGTCTGCTAATAAGTAGAAATACACAAATTGAGTGTATAATTCGTGAAGCAATTTATTCACAAGCATAGTATATTTCTTAAACTTTTAAATCAGCGTTATTAGAGGTAAAATGCATATCGCTCTAAAATTTGCATCGCTCTGTCACTTTAATCCAAATAACCTACCTTGATAATAAGATACAGCCAATCAAAATCGCTCACGTGGCTAATTTAAATTGTAAACCAAATATCACCTGTTACCGGAATCACTATGGCCGACGCACTAATATCTTTTTGTTTTTTGAAACATGTCAGCATGATTTTGACTAGGTTTTTAGAACGACGTACATTTCTCTTGTGAATCAACATTTAAACTTAACGGATACAGCATATGTTCAGTGAACGATATGTATTGTATGTTTTGAAAGAAAATATTGTTATACATGCGTTCACTCAATAACCATGCATTCTAGAGAAACTACATAAATGTTAAAACAAACGTACTTCAAGACATATGTGCAGACGAATGCAGAAGAAGTAAGTATAATTAAGAGAATTTTATTGCACATGATAGATTGAATGATTTACTATAATATTTCATTTCACTGTAATTTATTCTCAGCAGGGTCTTTGTTTTAATTTGATAATCCAGCAATAACATTGATGATCTGTTAAAGTTGAATCAAATAAAATAGTAACCGTGGACAATACCCAAATTAAAATGAATGTGCACTGCTGCAACCTGCAAACCTTTGTAATGGATATATTTATGTTTGTTAGTTATTAGTATATGTCAATTCAGATCTTATTCAATTACTTTCGCTGTATAACATGCTGGTTACGCTGGATGAAGAAACAAGAGACAAATGTTGGCGACTGACAGGTTTTTTTTGAGAAAAGAAATGGTTGACGACTGTTAAAACTGAGACTTGTTTTAAGGTCGCTCTACCAGTGTCCGGATGTACTTCATGGTCGCTGGTCACGATACTAATCTCCAGCAAGTACCACTGATGAGTAATGACGACCACTATGTACATGCCAGATAGCTAAACCATTACCAGGCACACACGCCATATAACGCCATATACACTGAACATCAAAATATCGGCACTGAAATTAAATTATATGGTATAATATTGTTTTAATTTACCGGAGGCGGAGACAACTGTTTATTTGGATTTCTCTTGATTCGGGGTGGTGAGTCCAATTGATCTGCATGTAATTACAATCGGCTCGATTGTGTGCGAAATGGCGCCATTTTAATATTTAGACGTCGCCACGATTCCTGTAGGCTTAATCATCAACCAGTAATGTCAAACCTATTCGTAACCATCCGTAGTATTTAGTTACTATTTACACTCAGTTTTCATGCAGACAAAAATACTCCTGCATGGATAATGGCTTTTGCCCTAAAGGCTCACATCATTTTTCATCAACGAGTTCTGTATTTTTCCACCGCGTTTCCATATCAGGTTGCTGGGATCAGCGCATTATGTGGAGATTTTTTGTAGAATTGATGAATCTGTAGATTGCGGTAGGTAATGTAATATTGAGGAGGACTGCGGAGTGATTGAGTGCAGTAGTTCCATTCCCAACAAATAGGATGCGGCTATCCGATGATGGCCAATTGTCCCAGCAAACACGATACATTATTCCAATGTTGGTTTAATGTTGGGACAGCGCTGCGACGCTGTCCTAACATTAAACCAGCATTGGATTAATGTATCTTGTTTCTCAAGAGCTCGCCAATATTGAGTAACCGTTTGTCCAATGTGTTTCTTACCTGAACTCAGTACATCACATTATTGTGAATCTGACTCCACCAGACTATGACGGACAGCTTTTGTAGTTTGTTGTATACTAACATATCCAGTATAACGAGTCCATGACAGGCGTAATACCTATGTGGACTACTATCTGATATCGTCTGCTGGACAGGTAACGGCCGGCGTAAATTAAATGAAATGAAATGAATGGGGTTTTAGGCCACCTTTGTGCACATATAAACTAAACTGAACATCTTGAGGATGGTGAGATGAATGAGATGACACTGCCCTTCAGACACAGGATTCGAAATTCGAGCCCTGGCGGTCTGAGGCCGAGCACGCTACCTCTCGGGCACGGAGACCCCCCACAATAATAAATTTTTGCGAGTGAGCGGAGAAGAAACATTAAGTTTTTTTGAAGCTTGAAGGCCAGAGTGGGCTGTAGAGCCCGCGATCTCCGATTTTCCAAGCAGTTACTGCATTTTGACTGTGTGCGGAAGTATTTCGGGATGGTCATATCTTTTGACGAATTTGTCGCAAGTAATATAATACTAATAGTCGCAACTAATATAATAGGGAAATATATCCCTTAATTTAGTATCCACAGTTAGGTGTCGTTTTGTTGGATCAAAGAAAAACGTGAGGTAAATAAAAGGGATTGCTATTTTTCTAATTGTATAGATCTACCGATTTTAGATTATTAAGCATCACCGTTTCTTATCGGGATACTTATAGCTCTATAGAATTATTCCCATACATTTTTGACACCGAGCAAATGTTAGTGTAGTCGTGCTTCAATCAAAACAACAATGTTTGGAGAAGATACATCCACTTAACAGATTGTGTCATCTAAACATCAAAATCTGGTATCTGTAATTTTAAAAAATGGCAGATATGATCTCTTAATTTTTAAGTGACTCTTTCTAGTTTTATAAAAAAAAATATTTAATGTTGTTTACTTCAATTATACCGAGGTCCGTAATACTCTGGATTTATATTTTGATTAAAGCGATTGCCCACGGCTCAAAGTACAATTCGTTTCTATCCCAAACGATTGATTAATGAATTCATTCAAATAGAAAAGATTTGCAATGAGATTACAAAACGTAAATCATGCCGCGTGGTTAAAAAAAACTCAATTAGAATTCTAAGCTAACATGAATTTAAACGTGGAAAATTTGAGGATTCAATGAATAAAATAACAATTCATACTTATTTAGATTATCTGATTATGTAAATTACTGAGATTATATTAAACAAAACTATCGCATGGAGAAATGAATCTGGCTGTGTAACACCAGTGGAAAACAACATCACTATAAGGACGGATTAATGAACTGTGGGCTTTGTTGACGACTGCAACGTAAAATAGGCGGAGATCACTAATCCAAATTGAATATGTGAATAGTAATTGAAACCTAGGTTTTGTCACAGTCTATGTCATGATAGAATCATGTTTTTTAAAAATGTGGCTCGCACCACAAATGAACCTGAAGAAAGAGCTAAATAAGACATTATCATGATTTCAAATTGAAAAAAAACCCATTCACTTTGGTCCCCATGGTTTATACAAAAATAATTCAGCGTGGTGAGGGTTAACTTCATCAGAGAATATGTTCCCAGACCACCATAACCAGGTCTCAATCTACGACATTTTCGGTTAAATCTATGGAAAATACGGAGACCGGACATCAACCAGCTACTATTTTATCGACATTTCCTGGCGTTTTAACGGATGTCTGATACCTCTTTGTTGATCACTCCTGATTTGTTCCAGAATGAGGTCTAGAACCCTGCCAACCCGTTCTCAATATACCGCTGCTTTATCGACATTTCTGGAGGTTTTCACGAAGGTTCTTTTGCATTGTTAACGGAGTGGTCCCCGAGGATGTGGGAGTCTTGGGGGGCTTTCAACACGTCAATAATTTACAATGTAGTTTCCGGGCCAGGCAGCTCTCCTGAATTACGGCTGAATTACCTTCATATTTCACACATGTGTCTGTGGCTGGCCGCTCATTTGTCTTCTGGTAAACTAGACGGCGATTTATATCCCATGGTCTTACTGCACAAAAGTAGCCTTATTCTTGAAAATGCGATTGTATCCCTAGTATCAGATGCTACAACGAGCGTACTCTTTTCTTAAAGAATATTCTGTTTTATTATTCACGTGCAATAACTGTTTTGCTCAACTAAACTATGCTATTATTAATATATTAACATATTGTATTGTATTGGAAATGCAATCCGCGTTGTATGACCATTCATTTGAATATTAATTAAAAACGCGTATTACATGTTTATATATACGGCAAGACCAATGAAAAGAGTTTCTTTTTTTTATCAACAACATATACCGACATCATGTCTGGCCAGATTATTTGCTTTCATGGTATTTATTTCACTTTTGGAATAACAATAACCCCCGGGTTGTTGAGTTATGTTAGGTTATTAAATATCCATTTTGTCAAATCGGTGGCCATATTCCATCTTAAAAATTGTCATTAAAATGTTTAATCTCCCTATTTGCGGTTCAATCAGCTGTAGGCCTATACATGGCGATTGAACTACTGATCGTACGTACCAGCTCTAAGGTGGTAATAAAAAGGATGTCGTGATTTATACCTAATAACCCAGCGTTTGCTATAAAATATCTTACATGCTGATCATTTGAGACGAACCCTGTGCCTGATAGACAGGCAGAAAGACTGTAGTTGACCAATGAGAGTGCTCGATGTGCGTGTCTACCAGTAAGCCAGGCCCGCCATCAATTCTAAACATATCCACAGACAAAACAGCCTAAAAACGGGGACAATTGACAGACAGCCGGATTGAAAGTGTTTCCTGACCAGGCAGCGGCACATAGCCGTGGGTGACGTTCTCACAGGATCCGAGTGAAGGTTTGAATAAGGAGATAGCAGACCTCTATCACACATCATGCCATGGTAAAATATCCCCTTGCAAGGCAGAATGCTATCACGTAACGCCAGCTTCCTGGCAATATTATAAGGAAGTGAGCATGTTATTGCTATAAGAGGAACGTCGTTAGAAAACCGTCTAGATCAGGATCTAAATGTTTAACTTTATGCCGTTATAAGCATTTGAATCTTGAGAGTTACAACTTACACCATTTACATTATTCGATCATGTTTTGGTCTCGGAGAGAGAACACACATGCCTCCCAGTCTGGTTTTAATAGCTTTGTAATGTTTATTAAGATGAAGTGACTCCAGTGTTCCATTGTGCAGTAGCTGAATCTATTATACATGTAGGACTATACATTACTAGTACTGGTACCAGAATCATGGTGTTGAATAAATCACATACAAATTATAAGGGGGCCACCATTCAATCTCCAGGGGGGGGGGGGGGGCTGGAGTATTTTTTAAATAAATAATTTCGGACAGATTTTGCGTTAAATAAATAATTTACTTTAAGAACTGTTCTATTATAAACATGTAATAAATATTTTGAAATAAATAATTTGTCCTAGCCTCCTGGAGATTGAATGGTGGCTCCCTAATATATGACTGATATTTAGTTGAACTATTCAATCTCTCACAATATATTATGTGGATGTGCCTAAACCTAGACGGTTGCGTCGAGATGAGGGAAGCAGATCACGTAACTACTAGCTAATTCTGATTCAGCCACGGTGCATCAAACACTTAGAGATCGATCAAATCATGGGTTAATGTAGGGCGACGTCGGCTAAATATTAGCCCATCATTGGGTCAACATCATGTGTTATCTCTGTGGAGCGAAGATACTATCTTTATTACTGAAACTAATTAACTCTTCCAATTAGCTTGCCTTTGTTGAGATTGTAATCTACGCCAATCAATGCCTTATCGACTTCACCAGCTATGACGTAATCACCCAGTCACCCAGTAAACACAAAACATTTGTATAACATTTATGTAATGTTGGACCAACGTTGGGCTGACGTTGTATAAATGTTATACAAATGTTTTGTGTTTACTGGGCACATACGTCTGTTACATCCACCGCAACCAGATTAGTATCGGCAAATTTATAATCGGGACCGTTTATCAATGTGTTATTAACCCTTTCAGCTCGGGGACCGTCTTTATACGTCAGAATCTGACGTCTGTAGTCGTCAGATTCTTACGTATAAAGACGATCCCCGCGCTGAAAGAATTTAAATATTTCTAATAGTCGTAGACCCGTAACATAGGTATTCAAATGAATCGGAAAGAGCTAACTAAGACATAATTGATGATTTTAAATTGAAAAAACCCTTTGGTTTATACACAAATATTTCAGGGTGGTAGGTGTTAAAGGGACTCAATCAGGCTATTACTAATAAATATAAACTGGCTGGTGCGTTTCATGAAATAGTTTGAATTAGATCTATGTTGCTATGTTCAGCAGTGACAGCAAATTAAGTGATCGCCTTTTAAGAGCAGCAATTTCAAAGTACGCGTTTGTTTGTCATTTTAAGTATGCTTAATTTGCATGTATCTTCAGTAAAACATGTAAAATGGTTTATATCATGATTATAAAACATATAAATCATTCGTTCTTTCGCTTATTCTTTCATGCATTCGTTAGTTTGTCCGTTAAATAATTCATTCATTCATTCATTCATTCAGTCATTTATTCATTCATTCATTCATTCATTCATTCATTCATCCATTTATTTATTTATTTATTTATTTATTTATTTATTTATTTATTTATTTATTTATTTATTTATTTATTTATTTATTTATTTATTTATTTATTTATTTATTTATTTATTTATTTATTTATTTATTTAATTATTTATTTATTTATTTATTTATTTATTTATTTATTTATTTATTTATTTATTTATTTATTTATTTATTTATTTATTTATTTATTTATTTATTTATTTATTTATTTATTTATTTATTTATTTATTTATTTATTTATTTATTTATTTATTTATTTATTTATTTATTTATTTATTTATTTATTTATTCATTCCACGACCCACAATTTCAAGCGAATGGAAACTACTTATAGATCTGCCAAATCTGATCACAATGACATTAATCAAACTGATTGTAAAGATATTTCGCACCAAAAATGTCATAAAAATTCATATAAAATGTCCAGTGTTGCACGAGGGATAAAAAGTATGACACATTTTGCAGATATGAAAACCTAAATGTTTTAAAGGTCGCTATTTTCTCATTCTTCTCATTATTATTAAATAAGTAAAGGTGAGGTCCAGGAGATAACTAAACAGGAAAAATGAACATTTAATGATATTCAACAAAAGTAATGCAACATTTCGTGTTTGCTTTTAACAACTTGGAGTGGTTTGTTATGTCAGGGGTGTAATTGAAATCAATGGCATTAGTCACCCTGGTATGTTATAGGTCAGGTGGTAATTGAAATCAATGGCATTATTTACCCTGCGCTGTGATCCTAATATCAATGAAGGTCTCGTGCTGTGTCGTGATATCTGTCTATATTTGTACAAGTTAGGCACAACATCATTTAAGGCCAGGACGGACTAATGTAGGTGGTAAGTCAGATAAAATACCTCACAAATACTTACCTTGTAGTAGATCAGATTTTTTGAAATTCTTAGTTTGAAAGATTCTTAGTTCTTAAACCAATGCCTTTCTGTAGTTGTTTATCTTTTTTCTTTGAAGTGAGAAATTGCGCAGAAAAATATTACAAATTAGACAATACATATGTACATACAAAAGGTTGGTACAATCACATGTTATAAGAAAATATACATATTTAGCAAGATTAAAGTTGGAGATTATTATTATTATTATTCGTGCAAACCAGTGATTTTTCGATCTGTGTACCAACAAGAATTAGAACAAGAACTCTTGAAGTCATTGGATAGGAGTAGAACATAGTCCCGAATTGGACTTCTTTCTATGGCGATATTGCCACAATGTGCAGAAAGCAACGTAAGGCAATATTACTTTGGAGTCTGTGGCTAAGGTTGTAATTTTTACATTGCAATATATGAGGGGTGCTCTTTCACCATCGATGTTCTGAGTATCAAAATGGCTTTAGCTAGAGCCAGATAATCCTTGTTGGTAATCAATAATCATCCTGACAGGCCTGTAGGGTGGATAGGTCATTAACATTATCAATGAAAAGCTTTCAATCAGCCTGAGGGGTGCGAACCCAGGTCTCTGGTATGAGACGTGATCGGTCTATCTAGTGGACCGGGGTTATTCCCTTGGCACCGATCAACATTCTATTCTCCAGGGCCACGTTAAATAGCTGAATATATCATTTGTTCCAACTTCTATTTTATGGCTCATGCTGCTTTTTTAGTGGCGGATCGAGGATCTCAAAAAAGGGGGGGAAGCCCGGGGTTTTGGGTGGATTGCCCCCAAGATTGTTTTAGCAAATATTAGCCAATTTTGGGGACTTTTTAAAGTATTTGGCTCCCGCTGCCCCCCCCCCCCTTAGATCTGCGCATGTTTTTATGCTGCTTTTTATACCGTGCTTCTAACCAGTCAACATGTGATCCTAAATTGCAACATGGCTAAAAATAATTATCCAATAGGTATATATATATTACTTGCAATTGAAATTAATTTACGTCCTTTAAACATAAAATTCATGGGCTTACATGGATACTAATAATAAAAATAATAATAATATTAATAATAAGATGTGCATGGGAAAAGTGTAATTTAAATCAGAGTAATTAACAGATGACTGTGAGTGATACTTAGGGTGGAGTAGGCTGTGTAGCTGGGAGTTAACAGGTTAACGGCCTCGGTTAGTTAGAGTTGACTTTGATTAAATGGCTTGCCATGTGGAGGAGCATGCGACAAATCGTCAAGTACTGTAACAAGGTCAACTGAACGGTCTGATCCTCGTGCCATTTACATTCTGCAGGAACCTTCCGAACACCAATGCCCGGAAAACAACATTCGCAACAGAATCTTAGTCGATGATAGGCTGAATCCCAAGCCTCGGCCAATCAGCGAACGACCCACAGATTATCTTGGTAAAACCTTGCAGATGCAATTTTATGTGGAATGTTCGTGGGAGATGAAAGCAACCGTGTCTTGTGACAATCACCGGTTTAGCAGAATGAGTAAAATAACACAAACCTTTTCTCATTCTAGTTCTGCAATCCTTCATTAAAGCAAGAACGTTCTACACAACGTCCCTGATTCAAGAAAGGGAGGGAGGGAGGGAGGATACTGCCTTTTGTTTTCCAGAACAGCGTAGGTGGTTTAATATAAGTGATTTGTACCAACACTAAAGCCTCCTATTAATGTAAATAGGCAGATTTTTTATACGAGATAATATATATTTTAAGTTTATTAATCTGATTTTGCAGATGTGGGAGCCGAAATATTTACATAATGTGTCGAAGAAAACTCACATGCACCGAGTTTGATAAACACGGGGGGGGGGGGGGGGAGTGAACGACTTAAAACTATCGAATCTAATACATGTAAATGATAAAATTAATGTTTTATTGTGAAAATTATTGCTTCCAGACCATGCATAAATTTTCACGGGCTAAGAATAAAGTCGTACACCAACGTCATGTTTTGTGTGTATTTTCCTCCACCTGTTCATTCATTCAATACTTCACTCCTTCATCCATCCATTCATATACTTGTTCGCTCGAGTTCGTTCGTTCGCTCATTCGTTTGTTTGTTCGTCCGTTCGCTCGCTCTTTCATTTATTCGTTCGTTCGCTCGTTCGTTCGCTCGTTCATGCATTCATTCCACGGCCCACAATTTCAAGCAAATGGGAATTACTTAGATCTGCCAAATTTGATCACAATGACATTAATCAAACTGATTGTAAAGGTATTTCACGCCTAACAGTACTATAACAGAATGGTTAAATAACGGTGACCAAATTAAACATGCTAAAGGGGACAGATTTGGTATTCTGATACGGGGAATACAGTATTCATCTTGTTCATAAGTAATGAACCAAGTACAATTTCATCGTGGCAAAAAAATAAATATATGTTATCCATCAAACACAAAAAATAGTAAAATACCCTCTATTTTAAATCAATAACTGTATTATAGAACGATTTGAATAAATAACTTTTAGGGATTAATGATTAACACAAGTGTAAAATGGGATTATCATATTAACTGATATCTCTTCGCAGACTTTTGAATTGGTTTGCTGTTATATACTGTTGTTACTCGGGGTCAAGATTACAACATTATTTCTAGCCCCCCCCCCTCCCCCAGAATTGTTGTTATTGTAGTTCTTACTGAGAAGAGGAGTGCTGGTCATACAGATTATTTTCGTTTATTAGTCTGCCGGCTCGCAAATTGAAACAATTAAATTGTATTATAGATCTATTACAGGTAATCTATTCCCATTGTTTTAAAATTATCTTTATGCGAAATAAATAAAATATAGATTAAAAAACAAGATTATTGTTGTTAATCCAAGTCATTTTCATATGAATGAATGTGTTTCTCATGAATATGCTAATCAACTGTTCATACCCACTTTGTGTGTGTTTTTTATAACACGTATCACCAGCTAGGCTTGGTGATTGTTGACTGGCGCAGTTTTATGTATCAGCCCATCAATTATCAAGAACTTTGTACTTTTTATAAATGTAACATTGTTAAAGTTTAATCAGTGATTTCATATTAAATTATGCCGCGTTTCTGGACACAATTATAATCTTAAGAGGAAGAATGCAGTTTATTCTGCTCGTAAGCATGCATGACATGCACACATGTACATGCACATTATATTTGCATGAAAACGTCATTTGTATTATGGGGCAAATATCGAGGGCTTTTGTGTAATTGTATTCGAAGAAAATAGATGTGAACCAATTATAATAAATGGTGATAGTTACTGGGATGTTTTTTTTTAACATGTTTTGTGCCCGTTATACTCGTATCGCCCGGCAGCAATTAATAATAATTTATAAATAGCAATTAACCCTTTCAAGCCTGAATTTTCCATAGTCATCTTCATCCACTACAAGCCGCGAATTGCTGTCGCAATTCTCGACTTGTAGTGGATGAAGATGACTGGAAGTGGGTGGCAAATGAAAAAAAGATAATGTTATTTTTAAAACAACTCCACGAAAATTGTGGCTTTAAAACCACTAGTTGTAGGAAATTAGGTAATGTTTCAGAGATGCAAAATGATGCTTTGATGCATCGTGAGGGTTAACCCTTTAACCGCCGGAGTCGCATATATTCGTGTTTTCATTTTTTATTAGCACATTAAGTACCACCTTTTAAACATGTTAAAGATAAAATATGACATCAATTAGCAACATTTGAAAACAGTCGACCTCCATTTTGTCAAATCTCAATAATTTTCACTCATTTGAAGTTGTAAATCGCGTCAGCGAGACACAATTTCAAGTGGGTGAAAATTCAGATTGAATAATTTGGCGGTTAAAGGGTTTAAAGGGGCTAAGGATAATTAGAGAGTATCGAATGTGGCGTTGCAGGCCCTGAGCCATCCGTCACAGAGTTTATCCCCGTGGTGAATCAATGTACCTAATATAAACTGAACATTGTGACAGCTATTTCACCTGCAAATCAAAAGGGAAAACATTTGTGAGAATGTTATTCTGACACCGATGTTAGTCCGCAGGGCGTCTCTGGCAGTGGTTGTTAAAGTGATTAGTTGATGACGCAGGTTTCACCTCCCACCTGGTGTGTTAGAAGGCTGGCTGACACACGGGAGTAGGTGTGGTCCATCTTATACAGGGTCTCCGACACACCACCTTCGGTAAACACAAAACATTTGTATAACATTTATTCAATGTTGGACCAACGTCGAAGACGTTGGGCCGACGTTGTATAAGTGTTATACAAAAGTTGTGTGTTTACTGGGATGAACTCTATCTTTAGCTTCAAGTGCTAATTGTCCCTTCTTGGTCACAGAAACAAATCTAGTCGGCAAATATCATACAGATGGGATTTTATTGAAATTCCCAGACGTGTTTAGTGGTTGTTCTAGTGGTTGGGGCTGTATTAGCCCATAAACTCACCCCGTACCACCAATAATCAATTTCTTTATAAATTAGATGTATTAACCTTGCCAGGCATCCTGGGTGAGGGTTTTACCCCCCCCCCCCTCCCCATCCACATATCTGGAATAAACCCTGCTGGTGTTACTGGTCCTGTTATTATGTATTCCGATCCATGATATCGCAGTGTGAGGTAATTTTGAGTGATAATTTTGTTATCGAGTTTGGAAAATTAGTAAGACACTGAGACCCCGAGCTGTAATTTGGCCAACAAAATTACATTACGGTATAAAAATATATAATAGCTGCGCATAGGTTCATGCATGGTGGGGTACTGGGATGATTGCTAGTAGTAGTACTTTTCGCCCCCATCCGCGGAGGGTCATTAGGGATCTGTTTCGTCTGTTGGATGCTGTTACGGCATTGTACGGAAGCACTAGTCTACAGCAATCATCCAAGGGCAGCTGCAGCCTCCTCGTATCTGGCTATAATCTTCGGGCGGATTGCCAGTGGCGTACCCTGGTTCCTCCGCTCAACAGCGGAGCCAATGCAGCACCCGCATCAGTGCTAGCGCTGATGTAGGCCGTGGTAGCCTTAAATAACCGGCAATAGCGTGTTTGACATTAGGTCTCTCACGTGGGATGAATGGAGTTACCCAGAGGGAGTGATCCTTCCTATTGTTACTCTGGGGACTATCCGACCCGAGGATAGCGGAGCTGCGCGAAATGCCACAGAGTTTCATCATTAAATTGTACAGCGAAACTCAAGTCTCCGGGTAAACGGCATGTCTGGGGTATATCCCCTAAACATGCCCAGAACCCCTTATCGGGCGAGCGAAGGAAAACGCTCTCAATAACCCACCATGCCCTATCACCCCCACCCTCACATCATCATCTGTACATCATTCATCTCATCAATTGACTACAACGTTTTTATCGTATTATAATGTCACTTAAAAGACCTTTTGTGCCGAAAAGTGACGTAAAGCAATGATTTACTACTACTTCATGCATGGTGTGCTAATATGATTCTTGTAAATACCAGCACTGGGTCAGAAGTAGCGTACATTATTTTTTCATTCATTTCAAGTGGGTTGTTTAATTTACTATAATGTGAAACATTCCATACAAAGTCACTGACTTAACCCTAACAGCGCGGGGATCGACTTTAGACGTCAAAATCAGATTCTAAAGTTTATCCCCGCACTGAAAGAAGCTGATAAGTATATCTTCAACGTATAGGCCTATTCCTTCCACCACCATTGCCGGTGCTGGCCAACTTACATGCAATACCTGCCAGTGAATCGTGCTGCCGCGTGCCTTCTTTCAGTCCTGTGTCTTTTTCACTCCTGAACGTACTGTGACATTCACTGAAGTCAGTATACCCGTCTATACGATGTATCTCGTACACACAATGTAGGCTTACCAATGTTGGGCCGGGGTACTGGGATGATTGCTAGTAGTAGTACTTTTTGCCCCCATCCGGGGAGGGTCCTTAGTGATTTGTTGCATCAGTTGCATACTGTATGGCATGGTACAGAAACTCTAGTCTACAGCAATCATCCAAGGGAAGCTGCAGCCTCCTCGTATCTGGCCATAATCTTCGGGCGGATTGCCAGTAGCGTACCCTGGTTCCTCTGCTCAGCTGCGGTGCTAATGCAGCTCTCGCATCAGTGCTGGCGCTGGTGTAGGCTGTGGTAGCCTTAAATAACCGGCAATAGCGTATTTGACATTAGGTCTCTCACGTGGGATGAATGGAGTTACCCAGAGGGAGTTATCCTTCCTATTGTTACTCTGGGGACTATCCGACGCGAGGATAGCGGAGCTGCGCGAAATGCCATGGTGTTTCAGCATTAAATTGCACATTGAAACCCAAGTCTCCGGCCGTCTGGGCATGTCTGGGGGTAGATCCCCTAGACATGCCCAGAACCCCCTTATCGGGCGAGCGAAGGAAAACGCTCTCAATAACCCACCATGCCCTATCACCCCCATCATCATCTGTACATCATTTCATCTCATCAATTGACTACAACGTTTTTATCTTATTATAATGTCACTTAAAGACCTTTTGTGCCGAAAAGTGACGTAAAGCAATAATGATTTACTACTACTACTCAATGTGGGCCAGCGTCGCAGCCCATTGTTGGTTCAATGCCGGTCAATCGTATTCGATGCTGGCCCAACAGGGAAACAGAATTGAGTGATTGTCCTATGTTTGCTCTGACTGCCATATGGTGCTAATGCAGCAGCTCGCTGCGCTCGCATAGGCCGTTGTAACACACGGCTAGCCATACGGGTGACGCTTTATCCCCCGAAAGGCCACTACCCGAAGGACACGATACATTGGCCCAATTGTGAAATAATTTTGGGCCACCGTTTGCGATGCTGTGCCAACATTGGTCCAACCAAAATCCTGTAAGCTCTTTACCCACGAGTATAATCGTGATTATTTTTTCTGAAGACTTTATAAACACGAAAGTACTTAACCTAGGGACCTTAAACGTTATATTCGACATGCTCATAAGGACTGTACAGAAATGCGAACCGTTCCCCACAGACAGCACCCCTCTTTCTCCTAAATAAGACACAAACTCAGGCAAAATAAATTTAATAGGCTACCTGCCTGCGGCCGGGCGTTATACAATTTAAAATGTTCGATTCGTTTTAATGTACGTCATGAATAATTGACATACGTTGATAATCAATTAATTCAGTGGAAAATGTCATAGCTGGGCCTAGCTAAGCTTTCCTACCATAGGCCTATAATACTGGAAGGCAAGAGTTGAACCCGGTAGTTTATTCTTCACGTGATTTATGATGATAGTGATTGATCTCCATGCCGAGGTTTCCAGTTTTCTTGTCGAGTCGTGATCTAAATTGCGGAAGACAAGGGAAAAGGCCAGATAATGGTGCCGTAATAGAATAGCCTACAGAGTGTATCCCACACACAGCGCCGTGAATACAGACTGGAAATATGCAGACCAATGATAGATCAATGCATCTCCGACGTTATGCCAGCTTTGATCCGGCATTGGGCCACTGTCTTTTGTTTTCTATGTGTGATCCATCACTCCGGTGCTGTAAACATAACTCTCACACAGGCGACAGGCGATAAACTATTGCTAGGGAGCAGCCATGGCAGTTTTTGTCAAGTGATTTATGGACATTTTACTTATCGATCATGGCCCATTTTAATAAGTCAGTCAGACAAGTCAGGCAGACACAAATCTGACCTGGAATATGCAAATTCTGCTGGTTATATGGTACACCGAAGCGGCTATGCGCATATGTAGCCTCTTTGGTATCACCACAATTCGTAACTAGCTCTTATGACGAAGCGGGCTATAGTTACTCCTTGTGCCATTTTCTCTGCTACATGGGTATGATATCCAAACAAACGCGATACATATTAGTGAAATATTGATCCACCCTCTATACTGTTATATATACGATTTAATCGCATATTACGGCTACATAATTAAGTGACAACAACACGACATCTTGGCTATTTCAGAACGAGACTGAATATTTATTATCGGGATCATACGGTATTTCCATGATGCGGGGATCATTTATTGTAATACATAACACCCTCCCTTTTTTCAATAAAAAAATACAAGCATAAGCAATAAAAAAGTACAAGCAATGACTATGACAAAACAAGGCTTAGAATATTCTAGATATTCTGTGAAGCTGGTATTTATTATGCAAAGTCCCTCTCACTCTCTTTTCTACTTATGCATTTTGCTTAACAAAATTTAATTAAAAAAACAACAACTTTTTTTCCAAATGTTAAGAAATAACAAGAAAAATTGTTCAAGCAGCTTGAAATTAGTACCAAAATCAGTACCGTACTCAAATATCTTCACATATAGTCATTTAAACGCTCAGGGGGCCTACTGACTCTACCATATCTAGTAACCTTAGTGGGGGTTTGAATGTCAGATTTAGGCCCATTTATAGGTTTGGTCTCAGGGGGTTTAGGAACAGGGTGAACAGAAGGCGCAGCTGGCATTATTACTGGAGGCACTTGTGAAATTGAACTTGTACCAGAGTTTGGTTGTACATTGGTTTGTGGACTACTAGGTTGTACTGCAGCTGCTGTGACAAATTCTTCGTCTTCTAGATCCTCCTGCTGAAATAGGGGATCACTGGTTTTCAACAAATCTCTACGGTTTCTTCTCCAAATTCTACCACTAGGAAGTTTAACATTATAAGATCTCGGATAATTTGTTTGTTCATTATCAGGAACCAATTCGCAATCTTCCCATTCTTTATTATGTCTCCCACGGACAGTGTCTCCATGATTTAAATTTGGCAAAGGTTTAGCTGATCTGTCATAATAACTCTTAGCATGTAGTCTATGTTGAATCAGCTTACTTTGCACAGCACGCGAGTCTAGTGACTCTGGTTTGAGTAGACTTTTAGCTGTCGGAAGCCGAGTCCTGTCTCTGAGCAGGAGATCCTGTAACATCATCCCTTGTGAGTGTTTCTATGATTTAACAAAGCTAAATAAGGGTCATCCCCAGATTGCTTGGTTTTCTTTGGAATATTTTTTGCTATGCCCACACATTTCTCAACCATACCATTTGTCTGAGAGTGTGTGGGAGACATAAAGTTGATTTTGAAACCGTAATCCTTAGAAAACTGTGCATACTCTTTGGAGTTAAAGGGTGGACCATTATCACAAATCACAATATCTGCTATTCCATGAGTAGCCATTATTTTCTTGGTGGATTCTATAATGGTAGGAGCAGTTTTGTTTGAAAGTTCAGCTATTTCGAAAAATTCTGAGTAATAATCTGTCACAATCAGCCACTTTTTTCCTATACAATCAAACAAATCTGTTCCCAGCTGTTGCCATGGGAGCTCAGGGACAGGCATTAGATTTAAAGGCTCTTTTATCTGCTTCCTCCTATGTCTCTGACAAATAGAACATTTAGACACCATATCTTCTATCTGATTGTTTATGCCAGGCCAATACACAACATCTTTAGCAAGCTGTTTGCACTTCACCATGCCTTGATGGCTACTGTGTATGATTTTTAAGATTTCCCTCTGCATTTTCTCAGGTATAAGGACGCGTTGACCGCAAAAAAGAATACTGTCCACGATTGCTATGTCTTCTCTGATGTCCCAGTATGGCTTGATTGATGGATGTAAAAATTGTCTATGCTCTGGCCAACCATTAATGATTGTCTCTTTTAACTTTTGTAAAGTCTCGTCTTTCTCAGTTTCATTCTTTACATCTATTAGGCGCTGCTTAGTGAAATGTTTAGTGCTAATTGCTTCTTCAGCTGAAATGTTAAACATCATTTTAACATTTTCATCAGTTGTTTTCAGCTTTACAAAGTTTCTGCTTAAAGCATCAGCCACAGGTATGTCTGTTCCTTTTTTTGCGATAAGTCTGAAATCATAAATCTGTAATCTCATCCGCATCTTTTGAAGTCTTAGGGGAACAGCATGAAGTGGTTTGTCAAAAATTCTTATCAAGGGAAGATGATCTGTTTCTACAATGAGATCATCTTTGGTTCTGCCATAGACAAATGTATGAAATTTTGTGAATGCATGCACAATTGCTAAGAGTTCTTTTTCTATTTGTGCGTAAGCAAATTCAGTTTGTGTAAGAGCTTTAGAACCATATGCTATTGGAAGTTGATTCTGTAGTAAAACACAACCAGTACCAGACTGACTTGCATCACAAGAGATAGTAATAGGTTGCTTTACATCATAGTATTGTAGAACTGGAGGATTCATAAGCATTTGTTTAAGTTTTTCAATTGCCATCTGGTGTTCATTATCAAAATGAAACTTGAAACCTCGAACTGATGATTCTTTTACAAGATTTCGCAAAGGTTCTGTTATAGAAGACAAATCTTTTAAAAATTTGCAACAGTATGTTACCATACCGAGAATTGTGCGAACATTATCATATTTTTGATACAGGAAACTTTATCCGAATCAGGTTTTACACCTTCATCAGTTAGTTGATGTCCAGAGTAAATGACAACTGATTGGCAGAGTTGAAGTTTCCTGAGGCCAAATTTGACATTATATAATCGTGCTCGTCGTAGTATTTCAAATAGAATTTGATTGTGTATTGCTACTGTTTGAGCATGAATTAGTAAGTCATCAAAAATCACTTCAACCCCTTTAATGTCACCAAAAATTTCTATCATAGCTCTTTGAAATATTTCAGGGGCAACATTTATCCCCATAGAAAGTCTTGTATATTTATACCTTCCGAATGGCGTGTTGAACGCAGTCAACAATGTTGAAGGCCCATCTAATTGTAGTTGAAAGAAACCCATATTGGCATCAAGTACACTGAAGTATTTAGAATGAGAACATCTTGTTAGAACATCATTTAAAGTGTTTATGTATTGATACTCTCGTAGCAAAGCTTTATTCAGGTTTCTGGGGTCTATAGTTACCCTTACATCAACGTCCGGACCCTCTTTTTTAAAAAAAAAACTGTGTGGAGAGAAGAACACCATGGTGTTGGCATTCCCACCGGTATTTTTTCTATAATACCCATTTTTTCAGGCGATTCCATCTTTTTTTGCACGGGCTCCCTAAGGGGGGCAGGAATGGGGCGTGGCGGGCTTGCTACAGGGGGTATATCTGGATTTATTTTCAGAGAATATTCTCCAGGAATTTTTCCTACACCTGAGAATACATCTGAAAAATCATTAATTAATTTTACAGCAGAATCATATTTACAATGTGCATTTGTAATAATTTTCTTTGCACCCTCATTATGTACAATTACTTTTTGTTTCACATTTTTCCTCACAGTTTCATTTTGTTTCACATTTTGCATTTCACTTTCATTTTGATTCACATTCATGGATTTTATATTGTTTATCCTTCTCACCAAATTTAATCTGAGACTGTCAGCTAGTGACAACACATTTGGTACATTACGATCTACAACTTCACATATAATGCAATCAAGATTAGACCTGTGAACAATTGGTAATTTTACAATACCATCAGTACATATTTGTTGACCTGAAAAACCTCTAATTACAGTATTACTTTCTAAAAGTGGTGGTTTTTCTTTTAATGAGTCATAGCACTTTCTTGCTATTACACTTGCATCGGCGCCTGTGTCAATTTTAAATTTCACATCACCATGTTTCAATGTACTGAGAGTTACATCAAAATTATGCTTACTAGTATCTATGATTTTATCACTTTCATTTAGATATATATACATATCACTATCATCATCATATAGCATATCATTGTTAATACTTTGATCAATATAATCATTCATGCCATCTGGTGGCAATTGTTCAGTTTTATAATGATGCACATTTTTTGTTTCTACATTCTCTGACACTTTAACCTTTTGCAATTGCTCGCTTAGATCAATTTGATCATTATAACAGTCATTTTCGTCATAATAATAATTTTTGTATTCATCATGAAAACAGTTACGATCAATGTTTTCTTCACCATAGTCTTTTTCATCATTATAATATAACCCTACATGGGAAGGTTTATTACCACTGTAACACATAGATGCAAAATGGTTATATTCAAAACATTTTTTGCATTTCAGTCCATATGCTGGGCATTGTCTATAACCATGACTACCTCCACAATTTTTACACTTGCGATAGTCTTTTACGTATGTTTTATCATATTGATTATCTCTGTTTGGCAAAGGATGTCGCCATTGATTTTGTTGTCTAGTATTGTCTGTACGCTGAAACGGTCCTCTATACGATGATCCACGAGACGAACCTCGAAACGACGAACCTCGAAACTGATGCGCTCCACCTCTGGCTCTGCCTCTACTGCGAATATAATTAATGGATCTATCTGCATTAGACCCACTAGTACCGTACAGCTCCATAGATTCTTCTTGTTGTTCAAATAAATGACATTTCTTTATTATATCATCAAGAGTTAAATCTTCTGACCAAAGTTTCTTTTTAAGAGACATATCACTTACACCATTTGATATTTGTACACAAAGCTGAGTATCCAAATTATCACCAAAATTGCAATTATTGGCCAGTTCTCTCAATGCAGTTATGTAATCTGATATGGTCTCTTGTGGGCTCTGGATTCGTTTCTGAAACCTCGTGATGTAGCCTTTCACAAGTTTCTTCGGTTGGAAATAGGCATCCAATGTTTTTATTACCTCTTTGTACTTTTTTTTATTCGCATCTGATAAGCCAAGACTGTTTTTATATACCTTTTGATACTGTTTTCCCATAGCATTCATCAAGATTGATATTTTTCTCACATCTCCTGCATCATCCAAATCTGCGGCAGCGAGGTAGAACAAAAATGCTTCTTTAAAATCATCCCAGCACTGGGCTAGGTTTGCATTTTCCGCAACAAAAGCTGGTATTTTCAGTCCTTCCATATTCGTTTAATATTTTTGACACTTTTTCAATAGTAGATGACTTCTAACACCATGTTATATATACGATTTAATCGCATATTACGGCTACATAATTAAGTGACAACAACACGACATCTTGGCTATTTCAGAACGAGACTGAATATTTATTATCGGGATCATACGGTATTTCCATGATGCGGGGATCATTTATTGTAATACATAACATATACGATGCTGGCCCAAAATTAAACCAAAATTGGTTCAACGTCTCGTGTTTTTGAGATCCTATTGCTGGCTTCCCGGCAAACACGAGTCATGATATAAACCAATGTTACTGTAATCGTAGACAAGCAGACACAAGGCGTTTGATTGTTGATTCAATGTTGATTCAACGTCTTGTGTCTGCTGAGAGGTCACCGGACCCTACTATACGTCTCATGTTGGTTGATTGATTTGGGGACTAGGGCGGGGGGGTCCCGGTGCAGTGGTTAAAGCTGCCTGCTTAGAAAGTCAGAGATCATGGGTTCGAACCCCACTCTGACGTTCAAGTTTCAAAGGAACAAAATGAATCCTGTGTCTGGAGGGCAGTGTCATCTCATTCATCTCACCATCCTCAGGAGGTTATCTTGGCCCAGTTTAGCCTATATGTGCACAGATATGGCCTAAAACCCCATTCATTTCATTTTTTTCAGTAAGGGGACGTATTGAGGTGTTTAATTGTTGAGGTGCTACACAACATCACGTCACTATGCGTGGCACGTAAAGCATTGGCTGATAAGAAGATTTGTCTATAGGGAGGTGACAGGTTTCAGTAGCGCTTTGTCTGCTGGCAATGGGGTATTAATCCAGTCATATTATTCAGTGTGACAAAGCTTGAACTCTTTCACACCACAATACATGTAGGCCTACATGGCGGATTTATCCTTGCAAACACAAAACATTTGTATAACAGTTGTACAATGTTGGACCAACGTCGGAGACGTTGGGCCGACGTTGTACAAATTTTATACAAATGTTTTGTATTTGCTGGGATCCCGGGTATTCAGAGACGATCCTATTTCAAAAGATTTCTTAAGCAAGTGCCACAACTCATTTATATATGAGAACGTATTTGTTGTTGTACATGTATGGTAATTAATTAATTAATTAATTATTATTAAATTATTTGATTGATTGATTGATTGATTGATTGATTGATTGATTGATTGATTGATTGATTGATTGATTGATTGATTGATTGATTGATTGATTGATTGATATTTCATCTATATGTTTATATTTATAAATGGTTCGGAAAAAACAGTAGCAGGTCTGATGTGACATTGTCAGTATGGCGTCAGTCATATCCTGGTGTCTGAATGCTGGTAATTCTCTTCGGAAGCTTCAAAAGAGTGGTTTTAGCTGTTGGTTCCGTGGTGCTGACAGATGCAGGTCATCGTGGTTATTAGTCAGAGCCGTGCTATATCATCATAGGTCAACTACAGACAGCTGCTGTTTTCACACAAAAAGCCATATCTCCATATCTGAGCTCTCCTGGTCGAGTCTGATCGGCATTCTTCCCTGGTCTGTTTTGTCCTTGTGCGTTTCACCGCGATTGTGTAATTGTGTCTGTCCAGTCTGTTATGTTCTGTTGAAAAAGGGAAAGGTTTTAGTCAGATAGCGAGACTGTGAGCCTCTGCAACCGATTTCACATTGACCCCCTGTTCACGGGACCAGGGTCCGTATTCTCGTACAAGTTACGATATATCGTAGCCTTCTGATTGGTCGAGATGGTCATCTCGACCAATCAGAAGGCTACGATATATCGTAACTTGTACGAGAATACCGCCCCTGTTCATTTGTGTGCCACGGAGAGCATACAGGCCTGCGAACATTTCAATGGTGAAAAATTATCGTACCCATTACCATCTCTGTCCTACCAGGTACTCATTTACACCAGAGTAAAGTGTAGCACTTGAAGGTAAGGTGCTTTGGACCCGCGTTGAGAACGGCAGCAGCATAATATATCTCAGAAAATCCTACACCAAGCGAGAATTGAACTCGCACGACATTCAATGGCAATTGTAAAGCGCCACGCTCTAACCATTGCGCCACGTCCCACTCCATTTCTGTCCTCCCCTGTCCGGTCTTGCCCTATCCTGTCCTTTTCTGTCCTGTTCTCTCCTGCCCTCTCCTGTCCTCTCATATCCTCTCCTGCCTTCTCCTGACCTCTCCTACTGCCCTTTCCTCTCCTGTCCTGTTTTGTCCCGTCGTATCTTGTTTTGTTTCTGTTCTGTTCTGGTCTGTTTGTTTGCTCTTTTTTAGCTCCCGCCGCCCCCTTAGGTGAGACGGAGAGAGTTATGGATTCCGCCTCCGTTCTGTTTTTTACATCTTCCTTTGCCTATAACTTTGCAAGAAAATAAGCTAGGATAACAATTTTTGGTATGTGGGTTACTTCCAGGTGGATGATAGACAGGTTAAAATATTTTTAATCGAAATTCGATACGCAAGGTCGTAGAGGAGAAAATGATGATGTTACGGCGTTGGGCCGTTGGGCCGTCTGTGAACATTTCGTTTCCGGAGCATATCTCTGAAAGGACTTGTCCGATTGTCTTCAAATTTTACACACAACACCTCTAGGGGGTCTGGTTGTGCCTTTTGGGGTATATGAACTTTGACATACTTTTGGTTCAGCACTATGACCTATTTGGACGTTTTGACACACACTTCGTTTCCGGAGCAGATCTCGAAAAGTACTGGGCCGATTACAGTCATATTGCACATACATGTTCTCTAAGGTCCCTAGTTGTGCCTTTTCAGGTTTTGACCTTAAAGTTGACTTTGACCCAATTTATAACATCGGTAAATCCGACTGAAATATTTTGCGGAATATCATGAAAACCGCTCAAGATAGCTACACCACTGCTATAAAACAAATTGTAAGGTTTCAGGAGAGGATGCATCTTGAAAAATTTCAAGTCGATAAAATTGAAAATGGCCGCCTATCGGCCATTATTCACCTCGAGAGGCCTGATATTGCGGAATATCATGAAAACCGCTCAAGATAGCTACACCATTACTATAAAACAAATTGTAAGGTTTCAAGAGAGGATTTTGAAAAATTAACTCAGTCAAGTTTAAAATGGCCGCCTATCGGCCATTATTCACCTCGACAAGCCTGATATTGGGTAAACCATGCTAGATAGCTAAACCATTACTATAAAACAAAATGTGAGATTTCAGGAGAGGATGCATCTTGAAAAAAATCGACTTGAACAAATTCAAAATGGCCGCCTTTCGGCCATTATTCACTTTCACATGGCCGTTATTTAGTAAAACGTGATAGATGGCTAGACCATTACTATAAAACAAAATGTGACATTTCAGGAGAGGATGCATCTTGAAAAATTTCGACTTGATAAAATTCAAAATGGCCGCTTATCGGCCATTATTCACTTTCACATGGCCGATATTTGGTAAACCGTGCTAGATGGCTAGACCATTACTATAAAACGAAATGTGAGATTTCAGATGAGGATGCACCTTGAAAAATGTTGACTTGATCAAATTCAAAATGACCGCCTTTTCGGCCATTATTAATTTTCACATGGCCGATATTTGGTAAACCGTGCTAGTTGGCTAGACCATTACTATAAAGCAAAATGTGAGTTTTCGGGGGAGGATGCACCCTGAAATTTTTTAACTCACGAATTCAAAATGGCCGACAATCAGCATTATTTACCTCGACAGGCCTGATATCAGGTAAACCGTGCTAGATAGCTAGACCATTACTATAAAACAAAATGTGACGTTTCCGGGGAGGATGCCTTTTAAAAACTTTCGACTCAATCGAATTCAAAATGACCGCCTATCGGCCACTATTTACTTTCACATTGCTGATATTTGGTAAACCGTGTTAGATAGCTAGACCATTACTATAAAACAAAATGTGAGATTTCAGGAGAGGATGCATCTTGAAAAAAATTGACTCGTTCAAATTTAAAATGGCCGCCTATCGGCCATTATTCACTTTCACATGGCCGTTATTTGGTAAACCGTACTAGATTGCTAGACCATTACACATTCACATGGCCGTTATTTGGTAAACCGTGCTAGATGGCTAAACCATTACTATAAAACAAAATGTGAGATTTCAGGAGAGGACGCATCTTGAAAAATTTAGACTCGATCAAACTCAAAATGGCCGCCTATCAGCCATTATTTACTTTCACATGCCCAATATTTTGCAAACTATAAAACAAAATGTGAGATTTCGGGGTACGATGCACTCTGAAATTTTTTAACTAGTCTCTATCGAATTCAAAATGACCGTAAATCAACCATTATTTACCTCGATGGGGTACTGGGATGATTGCTAGTAGTAGTACTTTTCGCCCCCATTCGGGGAGGGTCATTAGGGATCTGTTTCGTTTGTTGGATGCTGTTACGGCATTGTACGGAAGCACTAGTCTACAGCAATCATCCAAGGGCAGCTGCAGCCTCCTCGTATCTGGCTATAATCTTCGGGCGGATTGCCAGTGGCGTACCCTGGTTCCTCCGCTCAACAGCGGAGCCAATGCAGCACCCGCATCAGTGCTGGCGCTGATGTAGGCTGTGGTAGCCTTAAATAACCGGCAATAGCGTGTTTGACATTAGGTCTCTCACGTGGGATGAATGGAGTTACCCAGAGGGAGTGATCCTTCCTATTGTTACTCTGGGGACTATCCGACCCGAGGATAGCGGAGCTGCGCAAAATGCCACAGAGTTTCATCATTAAATTGTACAGCGGAACTCAAGTCTCCGGCCGTCTGGGCATGTCTGGGGGTATATCCCCTAGACATGCCCAGAACCCCTTATCGGGCGAGCGAAGGAAAACGCTCTCAATAACCCACCATGCCCTATCACCCCCACCCTCACATCATCTGTACAGCATCCATCTCATCAATTGACTACAACGTTTTTAGCGTATTACAATGTCACTTAAAAGACCTTTTGTGCCGAAAAGTGACGTAAAGCAAAGATTTACTACTACTACTATTTACCTCGATTGGCCTGATATCGGGTAAACCGTGCCAGATAGGTAGACCATTACGAGGATACCGATTAGGATCATTAATTTCAATGGAGGTTTACAATCTCTGACAGACTGTCTAGTTCTTATCTTCCTCTTAGACTGAGTCTCTTAGACCTAGTTGTCTTGCGTCTTGATTTTTGCCCTAGCCTAGGACTACATTAATAACCCTACACAAAATTGCTTAAATAAAATTCAAATTCGGAGCGGGAGCTTCCGGACTTATGATGTCTTGTTTGTTTTACTCTGTTCTTTCCCGTCTTATCTTGTTCTGTTCCGGCCTGAAATCTCTCTGATGGATTACCCTGGTTAATTCCGAAAATCGGCTAATTTGCATCTCCTAGATAGCTCTTCCTTACAGATCCACATAAACGCTATACAGTCGGCAATATTCATCTGACCTTCGCAATTTCGATGGGTTTTAATAATTCACCCTGATTAGGTGTGAAAATCGACTGATTCTGATATCTAATTAAGTTCGAAAATCGACTAATTTGCGTATCCGATATTCGGCAAAAATCGACATAAGCGCTTTACACTTTACTGTCGCTATATTCATGCGGTCTTTACGAGCGTTTATTGAACACTCTCTGAAAGATTGCCCTGGTTAATTCCAAAAACTGGTTAACTTGCATGTATGAGATGGTCACTGCTCCTCGCCAATAATCACTAATTCAACGATTTTTTTCTGAACACTGATGGATTACCCTGGCTGTGCTCCATCCTGCCTGAAATATATATCCTTTTCTCTATTTCACATTTAACCCTTTAAGCCCTCACGATACATTAATGCATCATTTTCTCATCATCATTTTCTCTCCTGCCCTCTCCTGTCCTCTCATATCCTCTCCTGCCTTCTCCTGACCTCTCCTACTGCCCTTTCCTCTCCTGTCCTGTTTTGTCCCGTCGTATCTTGTTTTGTTTCTGTTCTGTTCTGGTCTGTTTGTTTGCTCTTTTTTAGCTCCCGCCGCCCCCTTAGGTGAGACGGAGAGAGCTATGGATTCCGCCTCCGTTCTGTTTTTTACATCTTCCTTTGCCTATAACTTTGCAAGAAAATAAGCTAGGATAACAATTTTTGGTATGTGGGTTACTTCCAGGTGGATGATAGAAAGGTTAAAATATTTTTAATCGAAATTCGATACGCAAGGTCGTAGAGGAGAAAATGATGATGTTACGGCGTTGGGCCGTCTGTGAACATTTCGTTTCCGGAGCATATCTCTGAAAGGACTTGTCCGATTGTCTTCAAATTTTACACACAACACCTCTAGGGGGTCTGGTTGTGCCTTTTGGGGTATATGAACTTTGACATACTTTTGGTTCAGCACTATGACCTATTTGGACGTTTTGACACACACTTCGTTTCCGGAGCAGATCTCGAAAAGTACTGGGCCGATTACAGTCATATTGCACATACATGTTCTCTAAGGTCCCTAGTTGTGCCTTTTCAGGTTTTGACCTTAAAGTTGACTTTGACCCAATTTATAACATCGGTAAATCCGACTGAAATATTTTGCGGAATATCATGAAAACCGCTCAAGATAGCTACACCACTACTATAAAACAAATTGTAAGGTTTCAGGAGAGGATGCATCTTGAAAAATTTCAAGTCGATAAAATTGAAAATGGCCGCCTATCGGCCATTATTCACCTCGAGAGGCCTGATATTGCGGAATATCATGAAAACCGCTCAAGATAGCTACACCATTACTATAAAACAAATTGTAAGGTTTCAAGAGAGGATTTTGAAAAATTAACTCAGTCAAGTTTAAAATGGCCGCCTATCGGCCATTATTCACCTCGACAAGCCTGATATTGGGTAAACCATGCTAGATAGCTAAACCATTACTATAAAACAAAATGTGAGATTTCAGGAGAGGATGCATCTTGAAAAAAATCGACTTGAACAAATTCAAAATGGCCGCCTTTCGGCCATTATTCACTTTCACATGGCCGTTATTTAGTAAAACGTGATAGATGGCTAGACCATTACTATAAAACAAAATGTGACATTTCAGGAGAGGATGCATCTTGAAAAATTTCGACTTGATAAAATTCAAAATGGCCGCTTATCGGCCATTATTCACTTTCACATGGCCGATATTTGGTAAACCGTGCTAGATGGCTAGACCATTACTATAAAACGAAATGTGAGATTTCAGATGAGGATGCACCTTGAAAAATGTTGACTTGATCAAATTCAAAATGACCGCCTTTTCGGCCATTAATAATTTTCACATGGCCGATATTTGGTAAACCGTGCTAGATGGCTAGACCATTACTATAAAGCAAAATGTGAGTTTTCGGGGGAGGATGCACCCTGAAATTTTTTAACTCACGAATTCAAAATGGCCGACAATCAGCATTATTTACCTCGACAGGCCTGATATCAGGTAAACCGTGCTAGATAGCTAGACCATTACTATAAAACAAAATGTGACGTTTCCGGGGAGGATGCCTTTTAAAAACTTTCGACTCAATCGAATTCAAAATGACCGCCTATCGGCCACTATTTACTTTCACATTGCTGATATTTGGTAAACCGTGTTAGATAGCTAGACCATTACTATAAAACAAAATGTGAGATTTCAGGAGAGGATGCATCTTGAAAAAAATTGACTCGTTCAAATTTAAAATGGCCGCCTATCGGCCATTATTCACTTTCACATGGCCGTTATTTGGTAAACCGTACTAGATTGCTAGACCATTACACATTCACATGGCCGTTATTTGGTAAACCGTGCTAGATGGCTAAACCATTACTATAAAACAAAATGTGAGATTTCAGGAGAGGACGCATCTTGAAAAATTTAGACTCGATCAAACTCAAAATGGCCGCCTATCAGCCATTATTTACTTTCACATGCCCAATATTTTGCAAACTATAAAACAAAATGTGAGATTTCGGGGTACGATGCACTCTGAAATTTTTTAACTAGTCTCTATCGAATTCAAAATGACCGTAAATCAACCATTATTTACCTCGATGGGGTACTGGGATGATTGCTAGTAGTAGTACTTTTCGCCCCCATTCGGGGAGGGTCATTAGGGATCTGTTTCGTCTGTTGGATGCTGTTACGGCATTGTACGGAAGCACTAGTCTACAGCAATCATCCAAGGGCAGCTGCAGCCTCCTCGTATCTGGCTATAATCTTCGGGCGGATTGCCAGTGGCGTACCCTGGTTCCTCCGCTCAACAGCGGAGCCAATGCAGCACCCGCATCAGTGCTGGCGCTGATGTAGGCTGTGGTAGCCTTAAATAACCGGCAATAGCGTGTTTGACATTAGGTCTCTCACGTGGGATGAATGGAGTTACCCAGAGGGAGTGATCCTTCCTATTGTTACTCTGGGGATTATCCGACCCGAGGATAGCGGAGCTGCGCAAAATGCCACAGAGTTTCTTCATTAAATTGTGCAACGAAACTCAAGTCTCCGGCCGTCTGGGCATGTCTGGGGGTATATCCCCTAGACATGCCCAGAACCCCTTATCGGGCGAGTGAAGGAAAACGCTCTCAATAACCCACCATGCCCTATCACCCCCACCCTCACATCATCTGTACATCATTCATCTCATCAACTGACTACAACGTTTTTATCGTATTACAATGTCACTTAAAAGACCTTTTGTGCCGAAAAGTGACGTAAAGCAAAGATTTACTACTACTAGTCTCTATCGAATTCAAAATGACCGTAAATCAACCATTATTTACCTCGATGGGGTACTGGGATGATTGCTAGTAGTAGTACTTTTCGCCCCCATTCGGGGAGGGTCATTAGGGATCTGTTTCGTTTGTTGGATGCTGTTACGGCATTGTACGGAAGCACTAGTCTACAGCAATCATCCAAGGGCAGCTGCAGCCTCCTCGTATCTGGCTATAATCTTCGGGCGGATTGCCAGTGGCGTACCCTGGTTCCTCCGCTCAACAGCGGAGCCAATGCAGCACCCGCATCAGTGCTGGCGCTGATGTAGGCTGTGGTAGCCTTAAATAACCGGCAATAGCGTGTTTGACATTAGGTCTCTCACGTGGGATGAATGGAGTTACCCAGAGGGAGTGATCCTTCCTATTGTTACTCTGGGGACTATCCGACCCGAGGATAGCGGAGCTGCGCAAAATGCCACAGAGTTTCATCATTAAATTGTACAGCGGAACTCAAGTCTCCGGCCGTCTGGGCATGTCTGGGGGTATATCCCCTAGACATGCCCAGAACCCCTTATCGGGCGAGCGAAGGAAAACGCTCTCAATAACCCACCATGCCCTATCACCCCCACCCTCACATCATCTGTACAGCATCCATCTCATCAATTGACTACAACGTTTTTAGCGTATTACAATGTCACTTAAAAGACCTTTTGTGCCGAAAAGTGACGTAAAGCAAAGATTTACTACTACTACTATTTACCTCGATTGGCCTGATATCGGGTAAACCGTGCCAGATAGGTAGACCATTACGAGGATACCGATTAGGATCATTAATTTCAATGGAGGTTTACAATCTCTGACAGACTGTCTAGTTCTTATCTTCCTCTTAGACTGAGTCTCTTAGACCTAGTTGTCTTGCGTCTTGATTTTTGCCCTAGCCTAGGACTACATTAATAACCCTACACAAAATTGCTTAAATAAAATTCAAATTCGGAGCGGGAGCTTCCGGACTTATGATGTCTTGTTTGTTTTACTCTGTTCTTTCCCGTCTTATCTTGTTCTGTTCCGGCCTGAAATCTCTCTGATGGATTACCCTGGTTAATTCCGAAAATCGGCTAATTTGCATCTCCTAGATGGCTCTTCCTTACAGATCCACATAAACGCTATACAGTCGGCAATATTCATCTGACCTTCGCAATTTCGATGGGTTTTAATAATTCACCCTGATTAGGTGTGAAAATCGACTGATTCTGATATCTAATTAAGTTCGAAAATCGACTAATTTGCGTATCCGATATTCGGCAAAAATCGACATAAGCGCTTTACACTTTACTGTCGCTATATTCATGCGGTCTTTACGAGCGTTTATTGAACACTCTCTGAAAGATTGCCCTGGTTAATTCCAAAAACTGGTTAACTTGCATGTATGAGATGGTCACTGCTCCTCGCCAATAATCACTAATTCAACGATTTTTTTCTGAACACTGATGGATTACCCTGGCTGTGCTCCATCCTGCCTGAAATATATATCCTTTTCTCTATTTCACATTTAGCCCTTTAAGCCCTCACGATACATTAATGCATCATTTTCTCATCATCATTTTCTCTCCTGCCCTCTCCTGTCCTCTCATATCCTCTCCTGCCTTCTCCTGACCTCTCCTACTGCCCTTTCCTCTCCTGTCCTGTTTTGTCCCGTCGTATCTTGTTTTGTTTCTGTTCTGTTCTGGTCTGTTTGTTTGCTCTTTTTTAGCTCCCGCCGCCCCCTTAGGTGAGACGGAGAGAGCTATGGATTCCGCCTCCGTTCTGTTTTTTACATCTTCCTTTGCCTATAACTTTGCAAGAAAATAAGCTAGGATAACAATTTTTGGTATGTGGGTTACTTCCAGGTGGATGATAGAAAGGTTAAAATATTTTTAATCGAAATTCGATACGCAAGGTCGTAGAGGAGAAAATGATGATGTTACGGCGTTGGGCCGTCTGTGAACATTTCGTTTCCGGAGCATATCTCTGAAAGGACTTGTCCGATTGTCTTCAAATTTTACACACAACACCTCTAGGGGGTCTGGTTGTGCCTTTTGGGGTATATGAACTTTGACATACTTTTGGTTCAGCACTATGACCTATTTGGACGTTTTGACACACACTTCGTTTCCGGAGCAGATCTCGAAAAGTACTGGGCCGATTACAGTCATATTGCACATACATGTTCTCTAAGGTCCCTAGTTGTGCCTTTTCAGGTTTTGACCTTAAAGTTGACTTTGACCCAATTTATAACATCGGTAAATCCGACTGAAATATTTTGCGGAATATCATGAAAACCGCTCAAGATAGCTACACCACTACTATAAAACAAATTGTAAGGTTTCAGGAGAGGATGCATTTTGAAAAATTTCAAGTCGATAAAATTGAAAATGGCCGCCTATCGGCCATTATTCACCTCGAGAGGCCTGATATTGCGGAATATCATGAAAACCGCTCAAGATAGCTACACCATTACTATAAAACAAATTGTAAGGTTTCAAGAGAGGATTTTGAAAAATTAACTCAGTCAAGTTTAAAATGGCCGCCTATCGGCCATTATTCACCTCGACAAGCCTGATATTGGGTAAACCATGCTAGATAGCTAAACCATTACTATAAAACAAAATGTGAGATTTCAGGAGAGGATGCATCTTGAAAAAAATCGACTTGAACAAATTCAAAATGGCCGCCTTTCGGCCATTATTCACTTTCACATGGCCGTTATTTAGTAAAACGTGATAGATGGCTAGACCATTACTATAAAACAAAATGTGACATTTCAGGAGAGGATGCATCTTGAAAAATTTCGACTTGATAAAATTCAAAATGGCCGCTTATCGGCCATTATTCACTTTCACATGGCCGATATTTGGTAAACCGTGCTAGATGGCTAGACCATTACTATAAAACGAAATGTGAGATTTCAGATGAGGATGCACCTTGAAAAATGTTGACTTGATCAAATTCAAAATGACGGCCTTTTCGGCCATTATTAATTTTCACATGGCCGATATTTGGTAAACCGTGCTAGATGGCTAGACCATTACTATAAAGCAAAATGTGAGTTTTCGGGGGAGGATGCACCCTGAAATTTTTTAACTCACGAATTCAAAATGGCCGACAATCAGCATTATTTACCTCGACAGGCCTGATATCAGGTAAACCGTGCTAGATAGCTAGACCATTACTATAAAACAAAATGTGACGTTTCCGGGGAGGATGCCTTTTAAAAACTTTCGACTCAATCGAATTCAAAATGACCGCCTATCGGCCACTATTTACTTTCACATTGCTGATATTTGGTAAACCGTGTTAGATAGCTAGACCATTACTATAAAACAAAATGTGAGATTTCAGGAGAGGATGCATCTTGAAAAAAATTGACTCGTTCAAATTTAAAATGGCCGCCTATCGGCCATTATTCACTTTCACATGGCCGTTATTTGGTAAACCGTACTAGATTGCTAGACCATTACACATTCACATGGCCGTTATTTGGTAAACCGTGCTAGATGGCTAAACCATTACTATAAAACAAAATGTGAGATTTCAGGAGAGGACGCATCTTGAAAAATTTAGACTCGATCAAACTCAAAATGGCCGCCTATCAGCCATTATTTACTTTCACATGCCCAATATTTTGCAAACTATAAAACAAAATGTGAGATTTCGGGGTACGATGCACTCTGAAATTTTTTAACTAGTCTCTATCGAATTCAAAATGACCGTAAATCAACCATTATTTACCTCGATGGGGTACTGGGATGATTGCTAGTAGTAGTACTTTTCGCCCCCATTCGGGGAGGGTCATTAGGGATCTGTTTCGTCTGTTGGATGCTGTTACGGCATTGTACGGAAGCACTAGTCTACAGCAATCATCCAAGGGCAGCTGCAGCCTCCTCGTATCTGGCTATAATCTTCGGGCGGATTGCCAGTGGCGTACCCTGGTTCCTCCGCTCAACAGCGGAGCCAATGCAGCACCCGCATCAGTGCTGGCGCTGATGTAGGCTGTGGTAGCCTTAAATAACCGGCAATAGCGTGTTTGACATTAGGTCTCTCACGTGGGATGAATGGAGTTACCCAGAGGGAGTGATCCTTCCTATTGTTACTCTGGGGATTATCCGACCCGAGGATAGCGGAGCTGCGCAAAATGCCACAGAGTTTCTTCATTAAATTGTACAACGAAACTCAAGTCTCCGGCCGTCTGGGCATGTCTGGGGGTATATCCCCTAGACATGCCCAGAACCCCTTATCGGGCGAGTGAAGGAAAACGCTCTCAATAACCCACCATGCCCTATCACCCCCACCCTCACATCATCTGTACATCATTCATCTCATCAATTGACTACAACGTTTTTATCGTATTACAATGTCACTTAAAAGACCTTTTGTGCCGAAAAGTGACGTAAAGCAAAGATTTACTACTACTAGTCTCTATCGAATTCAAAATGACCGTAAATCAACCATTATTTACCTCGATGGGGTACTGGGATGATTGCTAGTAGTAGTACTTTTCGCCCCCATTCGGGGAGGGTCATTAGGGATCTGTTTCGTTTGTTGGATGCTGTTACGGCATTGTACGGAAGCACTAGTCTACAGCAATCATCCAAGGGCAGCTGCAGCCTCCTCGTATCTGGCTATAATCTTCGGGCGGATTGCCAGTGGCGTACCCTGGTTCCTCCGCTCAACAGCGGAGCCAATGCAGCACCCGCATCAGTGCTGGCGCTGATGTAGGCTGTGGTAGCCTTAAATAACCGGCAATAGCGTGTTTGACATTAGGTCTCTCACGTGGGATGAATGGAGTTACCCAGAGGGAGTGATCCTTCCTATTGTTACTCTGGGGACTATCCGACCCGAGGATAGCGGAGCTGCGCAAAATGCCACAGAGTTTCATCATTAAATTGTACAGCGGAACTCAAGTCTCCGGCCGTCTGGGCATGTCTGGGGGTATATCCCCTAGACATGCCCAGAACCCCTTATCGGGCGAGCGAAGGAAAACGCTCTCAATAACCCACCATGCCCTATCACCCCCACCCTCACATCATCTGTACAGCATCCATCTCATCAATTGACTACAACGTTTTTAGCGTATTACAATGTCACTTAAAAGACCTTTTGTGCCGAAAAGTGACGTAAAGCAAAGATTTACTACTACTACTATTTACCTCGATTGGCCTGATATCGGGTAAACCGTGCCAGATAGGTAGACCATTACGAGGATACCGATTAGGATCATTAATTTCAATGGAGGTTTACAATCTCTGACAGACTGTCTAGTTCTTATCTTCCTCTTAGACTGAGTCTCTTAGACCTAGTTGTCTTGCGTCTTGATTTTTGCCCTAGCCTAGGACTACATTAATAACCCTACACAAAATTGCTTAAATAAAATTCAAATTCGGAGCGGGAGCTTCCGGACTTATGATGTCTTGTTTGTTTTACTCTGTTCTTTCCCGTCTTATCTTGTTCTGTTCCGGCCTGAAATCTCTCTGATGGATTACCCTGGTTAATTCCGAAAATCGGCTAATTTGCATCTCCTAGATGGCTCTTCCTTACAGATCCACATAAACGCTATACAGTCGGCAATATTCATCTGACCTTCGCAATTTCGATGGGTTTTAATAATTCACCCTGATTAGGTGTGAAAATCGACTGATTCTGATATCTAATTAAGTTCGAAAATCGACTAATTTGCGTATCCGATATTCGGCAAAAATCGACATAAGCGCTTTACACTTTACTGTCGCTATATTCATGCGGTCTTTACGAGCGTTTATTGAACACTCTCTGAAAGATTGCCCTGGTTAATTCCAAAAACTGGTTAACTTGCATGTATGAGATGGTCACTGCTCCTCGCCAATAATCACTAATTCAACGATTTTTTTCTGAACACTGATGGATTACCCTGGCTGTGCTCCATCCTGCCTGAAATATATATCCTTTTCTCTATTTCACATTTAACCCTTTAAGCCCTCACGATACATTAATGCATCATTTTATTTACATCCCTGAAAATACAATGTATTTCGCTAAAACTAAGGGTTTTAGAATGAAAATATCCATGGAACTGGTTTACCAATACATGGCAATTTTCTGTAATTTTTCACCCACATCAAATCATCTTCATCCACTACAAGTCGAGAATTGCGACAAATGACAATGTAAAGTCAGGCTTAAAAGGGTTAATTGTGAAAGGCGGATACTTTAATATTTGTCCCGCAAATGTAACATCTATAGTTAATTAATTCGCGTTTTCTAAACCCAAATTCTTATACAGACGTCATTATTAATTCCTCTTTTCTAAACCGATTTTTTTAGATAAATCACCTACACAATTCGCCGTTGTTAAATTAAAAAATTCGTACGATTTTGTGAAAAGCGAGTGTTGCACACCCCTGACATGCGCTCTCAACGAACACGGGACTTTGAACAAATGTTGTTTTAATGTCGGTCCATCGTCTACGGCGCTGGCCCATCACTGAATCAACGTCAAGTGCGTTCTGGGCTTGCATGTTCTCACAGTGTGTATTGATCAATCTGAGGCCGATAATGGCCATAGCTTATGTAAAATCATTAATGGGTTCAGCGTCTTACATCTCATCCGGGCATCCATGTCTAAATATTCCCCGGATGTTACTATGGGGGATCACCCGGATAGAAGATGACCTTCACCTTTCTTCCTAGTTTTCCTCGCATCCCATGAGACACGAGACAATGTTGTTTTTAATATTGGACTACCCTCGCAGAAGGTCGGCCATTAACCCTTTCAGTGCGGTGATCGACAGATTTTGACGTCAAAGTCGACCCCCCCCCCCTCCCCTCACACACACACTTTATAATTGCCGTAGACCCATACCATAGTTATTCAAGTGAAGCAGAAAGCTAAGTAAGACATTTATCATGATTTAAAATTGAAAAAAACACCTTTGGTCTCTTGGTTTATAAAATAAATATTTCAGCACAACAACGTACCGTGTACAATAAAGTAGACTCAGACTCAGACTTGTTCAGGCCTAGAACTGTTCATCAATGTATTACATCTCAATTTGAATACTAATCAAATTTTCTGAATAGGCCAATGTTGATTTTTATTTTAAAATTTGGGTCCTACTAAAAAATATACAATTAATCATCAATGCCTTATGAACTGATTTATTTCATGCAAAGGCACACGCGCTTGTCCGACATTAATCAACATTATGGCGTGCATGGTAATTTATATTGAATATAAAGTGAAATGTGTATCTGTCCACAAAAAAGTTAGTGTAAATAATATTGTTTGCGTCTGGTTTTCGAGGGAGAAACAATGCTATTTTTTTCTGAAAATCACCCACACAGGATCAGCAGGGTTCGAACCCGGTGTAACCGCCCAGATTAACCCCCCACTGAACTATACCCGGGTATAGTCTAGACTATACCCGGGTATAGTCTAGACTATACCCGGGTTTAGTCTGGATTACACCCTGGGGTATAGTCTGGGAGCTCCAAGACTATACTCCAGGGTATAATCTGGGAGCTCCCAGAGTATACCCTATATACCCCACCAGATATAGGGTGGGGTATAGTCTGGGCGATAGGGGGTATACTCTGGGAGATATTATAATATATACAATTAATTATAAATTAAATATTTAAAACATTTGAAGTCTAGCTTAGTTAATTATCAGGTGATTATAATTAAGCAACCCTCGCCGAGGCGGGCTGCTAACTGTATTCCACACAGTCCGCAGCCGCCGCCGCAGTTATTTGTTTTCAAAAAGGCTACTTATCTGAATTGTTTCGGAGATACTTTGATCCCCATATCATCAACCCTTTAATTACTACGGCAACTGACGAAGAAATGCCCGTTAGCGCGTTTCAGGAAAAAGTTACCATGCGATCTTCTTTTAATTTGGCAAATATGCTCAGCTATGTCAGCCAATGACCTGATTGACTTTTGGGAGAAAACAATTTCAAAATGGACGTTTAGCGGTGTATAAATCTATAAGGTCTCACACAAGAATGACCCAATGGCCGCTAGTCGGCCATTTTTATTTATTGTTTTCCCATTATCTCGGAAATCTTGCATGATAGCTGATCTATCAACTTCTGCTTCCTCATACTTCACATAACCATCACATAGCCCTATTATCACATGTTGACAATAAGACATCAACACCCACTGCTGACAGAACACCCTTTCAATAATACAGCAACAACCACTGCTGACAGGGTCACCCTGTCGATAAGACATCAAACCCCACTGCTGACAGGGTGACCCTGTCAATAAGACATCAACACCCACTGCTGACAGGGTGACCCTGTCAATAAGACATCAACACCCACTGCTGACAGGATCACCGTGTCATTAAGACATCAACACCCACTGCTGACAGGGTCACCCTGTCAACGTGGTCAACAAGAAATCAACACCCACTGCTGACAGGGTGACCCTGTCAATAAGACATCAACACCCACTGCTGACAGGGTGACCCTGTCAATAAGACATCACCACCCACTGCTGACAGGATCACTGTGTCATTAAGACATCATCACCCACTGCTGACAGGGTCACCCTGTCAACGTGGTCAACAAGAAATCAACACCCACTGCTGACAGGGTGACCCTGTCAATAAGACATCGACACCCACTGCTGACAGGATCACCGTGTCAGTAAAACATCACCACCCACTGCTGACAGGCTGACCCTGTCAATAAGACATCAACCCCCACTGCTGACAGGGTCACCCTGTAAATAAGACACCCACTGCTGACAGGGTGACCCTGTCAATAAGACATCAACCCCCACTGCTGACAGGGTGACCCTGTAAATAAGACATTAACACCCACTGCTGACAGGGTCACTCTCTCAATAACACAGTCACGTCCACTGCTGACAGGGTCAAACCGATGTAAGACAGGCTCTAATTGGTTGCATTTCTTAGCTCCTGATTGGTTGTTATTCACCCTGTCAACAATATATTCTGATGCACTGTTGACAGGGTCACCTTGTCAATTATGCATAAATGATCACTATTGACAGGGTGACCCTGTCCGCAGTGTTTGTTAATGCAGTATTAGCATGGTGACCCTGTCAATACTGCAGTTTCAACTGTTATTGACCCTTTCAGCAGTAGTTCTAAATGCACTATTGACAGGGTGACCCTGTCAATAACAGTTTAAACTGCAGTATTGACAGGGTCACCCTGTCAATAGCCTCCGCCATTTTAAAATGGCAGTTCAGCGGCGATTTTTATTTTGAGTAATTTTGTGATATTAAAGTAACCCAAAAACAAAGCAAAATAGCTGAACCATGCATATATAACAAAAGGTAAATATTCACACAAGGCTAACCTATGACAAATTTCGCAGGATTAAAATCCAAAATGGCCGACTGGCTAAAGCGTAATATAAAATAAACCTTGATAATGTTTGCTGATCTATATCAAATTTAAAATGTCCTACTGGCGTTAACGGAGGGCTGCTTTCGTATTCGTTTCCGAACAACTCTTTCTAGTTGGGTATACTATTTGAATGTTATTATAATAATTATTTTAAAATATTATTGCGTTATCTGACAGAAATGATATAGGCCTATGTATCGTTTTTTAACTGTGAGATTTGGCTATTTTCTATTTTCCTAGAAGGTGAAATGGATTAGCGGCAATAGGCCAATATGTATTTTTCTCTGTTTTACATGAGAAACAAATCTTTTGAAAGAAGGTGCAAAAATAAGGGAAAAAATGTTCCACATTTTTCTGGAAAAACTTCACGAGAAAAAAAATTGCACCAATTTTTGTAAAAGTTATAAAAGGATGATTTTCGACAAATTTTCTCAGAGAGAAAAACTATCAAAATAAAAACAGCTGAAGCAATGTTAATTTATCTCCTGAAATAAACTGATGTTTTTTCGGAAATTCGCAGCAATTCAATGCATGCGCTTGGGAGAAAAACACATTTTTATTAATGCGTGGCCTTAATCTAATGCGCACTCCTATCCAAAACAGAGAAAAAATATAGTGGCCTAGTATAGGCAGTACCGTTACGTCACAGTATCATTTTTCGTCATTACGACTTTATTGTTATAGAACTCGCCTACATAAGACCATCCCATTAATATCTCCCCATACATCTTTAAGCATAAGTATGGATGACCAAGCGTATACAGAAATTTTACATTTCTCTTCATGTTCAAAGAATGAGCGGAAATATCCAGATTGTATTTACAATCTTCCGTACTGTTAGAACGCACAAATGCTAAATCTCAATTCAGGCAGAGTGTACAGCTTTATAGAGCAGTGGGTGGCCATGTGCAGAATGCAGATAAAAAAGTACTTGTTCGTAGTAAATTTGTGAATGTGATGAAAGCAATGCACAACAACCCTGTAACTGGTGGTCATTTTGCAAGGCTTGTACAGTGTGCTTCCAAGGTTAATCCAAAGATGTCGTCAGACGCGCCACCACTACATCCAGTGTCAGTGCCATCCAAGGTGTGGAGCTTAGTTGGGATTGACTTAGTGGGACGACTTCCAACGACCAAGCTGGGAAACAAATACATAGTGGCTATTACAGATCATTTCTCCAAGTGGACAGAGGAGCTGGAATACCAGACAAAAGGGCCAAGTCTGTTGCCAATTTTTTATTTGGCGTAGTGTGTAAGCTAGGCTGCATGAATTACTTGATCAGTGACCAGGGCAGGGAGTTTGTAAATCAAGTGGTAGAGTTCCTGGCTGAAAGTATGCAAACAGAGCACCGCATCTCTTCTCCATATCATCCCCAGACGAACGGCCAGAGAGAGCGAGACAACAGGACATTAAAAGATGCTCTGAATAAATTAGTTAATGACGATGCAGCTGATTGGGACACTCTGATACCTGGTGTCCTCTTTGCATATCACACGTCAATTCACGACTCAACGAAATGCACCTTTTCAGGTGATGCATGGACGTGTAGCCAAATTTCCCGTTGATGTGGATAGCAGTAAAGATAACATATCTAGTGAAAAAGTGTGTGAATCATCCCCTGATTTACTGCACACTCTCAAAGAAGTTCTGCAAGGCATTAATGATAGAGTGGCGAAAAATATATCAGTGGCAAAAGAAAAACAGAAAAAACAGTACGACAAGAGACATAACTCACAAAGTAAATTGACCATTGACACATTAGTATATATTAAGAATGGTAGTCGTGTTCATCGTATGGGCTCCAAACTTACTCCCCGGTGGCTTTGCCCATACCGTGTGTTAGAAAATCTACAGAAAGGAAGGGTGCGTTTTCAGAACATTAATACGAGCAAGATTCTCAAGAGTGTATATCACGTAGCAAATTTGAAAGTTTATAAGCGCCCAGGAGAAGAAGGTTCCAAAACAGACTATTTTGATAACATCAGTGATGATAACCACAGTGTCGACAAAAAACAGCCCCAAAGTGAACATTAAGCTGGATAATACTAAAGACACCAGCAACAATACTTCTGATTTACCTGCCAGACATAATAAGCTGTCATTGTCGAAGAAATGATGATGTGTTGTTTTGTGGAAAAGAACAGACAGCTAAGTCTTTCCACCCCCCTTCAACCTCAAACAGGAAAAAATTATGCTCGGTACCTGGATTAACGCATAGTAAATATGTGTATTTTACTGAACATAAACAATTAAATGAACCAAGAAAAATATACAACCCAAAAGGCGATGGGAATTGTTATTTTAGAGCGATCAGCTACATCATAACTGGCGACGAGGAGAAGCATCAGATGATAAGAGATAAAGTTGTTGAACATATTATGACACGTGACATTCATGAAAAACTGAAAAATTATTTGAGTCAACCTGTAGGGCTATATGTAAACAAGTCGTCCATGAGATCGAATGGAGTGTGGGCCACAGATGCGGAGATTATGGGCACAGCTAGTCTGTTAGGCATAGATGTGGTAGTATATTCAAAGTATGGATATAAGATGGACTGGCTGACTTACTCCGCATCCTTCAATAACGATATTCATTCTGACACTGCCGTATATATGACAAACAATAATGACCATTTCAATGTTGTCCTAAGTGTTTTTTTTAGATCTTTTGAGACGAACACTTGTTTTGTGCGACATTTATATTTGTGCTGTAAAAAAAAACGTTTCACAATATCAGGGTACCCACAGAATTTGAAAAATAAATTTCCCTGTATTTTCCTTGATTTTTTCCTGTGAAGATGCCTATTGTCGTCATGCGGCGCGTCCGTCCGTCCATCCGTCCGTCCGTCTGTCTGTCACTTCTAGCACTGTAACTTGTTTCACGTTAGTGGAAGGTATGTTAATCTTCATAAACAGGTTACTTATGACTAAACCTTGATTGAGTTCACATTTGACCTTTCTGTGACCCCGTGACCTTGATTTTATTCCGACATTCGGCCATAAAAAATTTAAACATGATCGAAATAAAAAATGCCGATTTGTGGCAAATATTGTCTTTAGTATGGGTAATATCTGGAAAACCGTGCCAGATAGCTAATCCGTTAAATGTGCGGCTTCAGAGAGGTATATAGTGGAGTTAACATTTTTAAAGTTACCGGTAAACGTTCAAATGACAATTCCCTTTTAAACTATAATTATAGAGGTTGAGGCCTAACTATTTCGCCAAGGGACCTGTTTTAAGTGGATGTGGTGACCCCAGTTATTATGGAACTACCCTCATCTTCGAACTAAGTCATGCTATGGTTGCGGCGAGCTGGACCTACAAAAAAAAAGAGTTCTCACCTCAAGAAAACTAATAATGGCACAGCCCTCCTTGTTGAGTTATGCTTACAAGAATGTTTTACGCTGTTTAAAACCAGCTGTGGTGACCTCAATTTGGTAATTATTATGGATCAGCCATCATCTCCCGACCTATGGGAGGATGGACTCATGAAAATTTCTTAGGGCATTAGATTTAAAATTAAGGAGTGTAAAGTATGGTGTCCGGATAAGGCCATCTCGCACTTATGTTGTTTCGTAGTGTCGTTGTTTCGTACTTTCGTTGTTTCGTACTTTCGTTGTTCCGTACTTTCGTTGTTTCGTACTTTCGTTGTGATGGACGGCAGTTGTGATGGAGCCAGGGCTCCGGCCTGATGGACGGTAGCGTTAACCACAGGGGGCACCGGCGTGATGGACGGTAGCGTTAACCACAAGGGCTCAGGCCTGATGGACAGGAGCGTTAACCATCCAGGGCTCCGGCCTGATGTACTGCAGCGCTAAGCTCCAGGGCTCCGGCGTGATCGACAGCAGTGTTAACCTCTTCACCACGGTACGTATGTATGATTTTCAAATTTGTTCAATAGGAAACAACAAAAGTACGAAACAACGAAAGTACAAAACAACGAAAGTACGAAACAGCGAAAGTACGAAACAACAAAGTGCGATCAACGGAAGGGCGATGCGGAACAATAAAAGGGCGATGCGAAACAACGAGACTGCGAAACAACGAAAGAGCGATGCGAAACTATATAAGGGCGATGCGAAACAATGAGACTACGAAACGGCGAAACAACGAAAGGGCGATGCGAAACTACTAAAGGGAGATGCGAAACCGGTAATGTAGGAGACTACGAAACAACGAAAGTGCGAAACAAAGAAATGGCGATGCGAAAGAGCAAGGTTTAGAGCAGCAAAAGTGCGAGATGGCCCTCTAACCAATTTATATGTTTAATGGCTGTGATAAACCGCTGTGGTAAGCCCAATTATTGTAGAATAGCCCTCAATGAGAGACAGACAACAAAACCATCTTTATAATGCGAGATCACGATCAATATTACATCGATAATTGATCGTAAGTCATCTATATTACCTCCCAGAGTATACCCCTTGTCGCCCAGACTATTCCCCACTTTGAATCTAGTATGTGCGTATTATCAAATACGTAGTAATTGTGTGGGATCATTTTAAAATAATTTATAATTGATCGGACTCATATAAAATATTTCCCAGAATATACCCCCTATCGCTCAGAGTATACCTCATAATACGAGAGAAAGGTTTGAAATTGCCAACAAAACCATGCTAATTATGCGACATTACGATAAAATAATCCCTAGATAATTTATTGTAAGTCTTATAAATATCTCCCAGAGTATACCCCTATCTCTCAGACTATACCCCACCCTCATTTTGGTGGGGTATAGTCTGAGTATGTGGGGTATAGTCTGGGAGCTCCTAGAGTATACCCTAGACCTAGGGTATAGTCCAGACTATACCCGATGATATTCCAGTCAGGGGTGGGGGAGGGGTTTGTAATCTGGGCGGTTACACCGGGACGCATGCATGACTAGCGATGCAGCCAGGCGCTCTGCCAATGCGCCACGTCTCCTTCTATTATCTCAAGCATCTTTATATACTAGATAGTAATAACGGAAATATGTCAAAGCTGATATCTAAACGATGACAATTATGATCTGTGGACATATTAAAAAAATTTAAGCAACATTGGAAGAAATATTATTTTTCTTGTTGTCCCCTCCATTCTGTTTATAGTTTTTGCTGCATTTAGACGTAAACTAGCTATTATCTATAGATATAGGCCTATATTGACCCGACATCGAAATTTGAAGTGGTAGACCAATAATTATAATGATGCACCAAAATATTAATCATTGAATTATAATATACTAGTAGCTAGGGGGGAAAGTGATGACAATTAAGAAAACTAAAGTAATCAATTAGTCCTAATGTAAAAAACACATTACATATACATGATGGCATCATTTTTCGTTCAGACATAATTATGCTATGGTGAAAACTGTTTTTATGTGGGATAAATTTGCTCACAAAGTATGGTATTTAATTATTATGCCTTTTGATCATCTTTACAACACCTTTAAATTTTGATTGAGTTTCTGAGATATCCATTGCATCATCGAATTGAGCTGAGCCCATACTGCTTTAAATGCAGTATAATTTTTCAGAAAGTTTTGCTATCAATAGCCATCAATGGTTTTATTCAGTTTTATTGGCCATTGTTTTACTGTTGTAGTGAACACGATTACGGCGAAGCATCGAACATCAGGGAAACTAAAAGTTTAATTATTATACGACAGGCGAGTAATGCCACCTAACTCGCTCAACACTGGCTTAATGCAGTGCCAACCTCTCAAACATGAGCACAGCTATCAGCCAGCGGTTACTCTCTGCATAGTGGCGAACAGTCACAATGGGAAGGCACTGCTGCTATAAATGGAAATGACTTCCGATGATTACCTTAAGCATTTCCACCTGACTGGTTAAATAACGCAGACAAGCGCTTCATCAAAACTGGCCGTTTTAGGAAGAAGACCGTAAAATACGTTGATCCTTTAATATCGGGTAATGAATTAGCTATTGTCAAACAGGCATCAAAGAACCCACGTCATATGAGTAATTGTGTCGGATGTATTTTGTCTTTTTGTTGCTAATTTTCCCATTCTCTCTCTCCCTCTCTGTGTCTCTGAGAGGTCTGAAGAGGGCTTCACTGGCTCTCTACGCAGCCACGTGACCACAGAAAAGCACGCCTTCCCGAAAAACACGAGGACTTGACCCAATGTTGTTTCAATATTGGCCCAACGCCTACGGCGCTGGTCCAACATTGAAACAGCATTGGGTCAAGTCCTCGTGTTTGCTGGGTTGGCCCAGGGTTGCCCAGATGCTGGTTATTCGGGCTCCCCACATGCGATGGCTCCCCACATGGAACCAACGCTGGTCAGTTTTAAGTGATGACCAGTGTGAGGGTCTAACGGATAGAACTGTTTGTGCAGAATCAATTGGTTGGCTGATTGTCTGTCTGGTTGCCTGGCTAACAAGTAGCGTGTCTGGCTGTCTGTTTGGCTGGCTGGCTGGCTGGCTGAGTAGCGTGACTGTTTCTCTGGCTGGCTGCTTGACTGGCTAACAAGTAGCGTGGATGTCTGGCTGACTGGCTAACAAGTAGCGTAACTGTTTGTCTGGCTAGCTGGCTGTCTGACTGTCTGGCTAGCAAGTAGCTTGGCTGGCTGGCTTACTGGCTAACCCGTAGCGTGACTGTCTGTTTGACTGGTTGGCTAACAAGTAGTGTGGCTATCTAGCTGGCTGGCTGGCTAACAAGTAGCATTGATGTTTGTTCTGCTGGCAGGCTAACAAGTAGCGTGGTTGTTTGTTTGGCTAGATGGCTAACAAGTAACGTGGTTGTTTGTTTGGCTGGATGGCTAACAAGTAGCGTGGTTGTTTGTTTGGCTGGATGGCTAACAAGTAGCGTGGTTGTTTATTTGGCTGGATGGCTAACAAGTAGCGTGGTTGTTTGTTTGGCTGGATGGCTAACAAGTAGCGTGGTTGTTTGTTTGGCTGGATGGCTAACAAGTAGCGTTTCTTTCCGTCTAGCTGACTGGTTAACAAGTAGCGTGGCTGTATGTTTGGCTGGCTGACTGGCTAACCCGTAGCGTGGCTGTCTGTTTGGCTGACTGACTAACAAGTAGCGTGGCTGGATGGCTGGCTGGATGGCTAACAAGTAGCCCTTTCTGTCCGTCTAGCTGACTGGCTAACAAGTATCGTGGCTGTATGTTTGGCTGGCTGACTGGCTAACCCGTAACGTGGCTGTCTGTTTGACTGGCTGGCTAACAAGTAGCGTGGCTGTCTGTTTGTCTGTTTGGCTGGCTGGCTACTAAGTAGCGTGGCTGTCTGTTTGGCTGACTGGCTAACAAGTAGCGTGGCTGTCTGGCTGGCTGACTGGCTAACAAGTAGCGTGGCTGTCTGGCTGGTTGGCTGGCTAACAGGTAGCGTATCTGTCTGTTTGGCTGACTGGCTAACAAGTAGCGTGGCTGTCTGGCTGGCTGACTGGCTAACAAGTAGCGCGGTTGTGTGGCTGGTTGGCTGGCTAACAGGTAGCGTGGCTGTCTGTTTGGCTGACTGGCTAACAAGTAGCGTGGCTGTATGTTTGGCTGATTGGCTAACAATTCGTGTGGCTGTCTGGCTGGCTAGTTGTCTGGCTAACAAGTAGCGTGACTGTCTCTCTGGATGGCTGACTGGCTGGTTGTTGATGCACTTAACACGTCACATGAATCAGGGCACAAGTCCGGATAAGTGGGTATAATAGCGCCCACTGAAACTACAGTAATACATTATGCTTATTGTACGCTACAGTGGAGTATTTTGTTCGCGAGATCACCCGTAAATAAACAAAGTCACAAATTTAAAGGTCCTTGGTGGACAGCTTTATTATTAATATTTACCTTCGCTAATTACCAAAATCCAATAATTTAGCAAAAAAAATGCCTAATTCACATAATATAGAATTATACTGCAAAACTCAGAAATAGTTCTCCATCTCCATCTGCTGGCGTGGTCAGTCACTGTGGTCATTTAACACCACCAATTGTCATCCCCATTTGGCCACCATCGTACAATTGCCCTGCTGTCTGGGCAATGCCAAAGGAGGGACAAATCCCCGTAGCATTTCATTGCCAAGTACCCTCTATCTGGTGAGTGAAGGAAAACATGTCCTCCATGCCAAGTCATCTCCACCTCATGTTGTCATTTGTTCTTGTTTTGGTATTACAGAGTGTCTCAATTTACCGTACCGGTAAAGAGGGGACCTTAGTTACTATTTTACTTTAATTCTTGCCACAGATGGCAACCATGTACCATCTTTCGGTACCACCAATAACTGTTGACTCTACCCCTGAGTACCACCACTTGGAGCCCCCACTTCTTTTAACCTGCGCTTAGTACTTTAAGCTCTGAATCACATTTGAAGTACGTCTGAAAGATTGAGTCGTTTGGGGTTGTAGACCACTTGTGGCGGGGGCCCTGGTGTTAAAGCTGCCTGCTTGGAAAGTCGAAGATCGCGGGTTCGTCCCCCGCTCTAGCACTCAAGTTTAAAAGAAACAAAATGTTTCTTCCCCGCTCACTCATAAAAGTTAAATATTGTGGTGAACCTGCGTGAACGAGAGGTAGCGTGCTCAGCCTCAGACCGCCAGTGCCCGAATTTCGAATTATGTGTCTGTAGGGCAGTGTCATCTCATTCATCTCACCACCCTCAGGAGGTTATCCTGGCCCAGTTTAGCCTATATGTGCACAAAGGTGGCCTAAAACCCCATTCATTTCATTTTCATTTTGTAGACTTCTTGTATACACAGATAGTCTGAACGGGTTCGTAGGGTTTGACATAACCAATGTGTGGTTAGCTGTTATCTACGTAATGTCTGGAATAGAAGAGGTTGAAGATTTGTTTGACTTGTGTAGTAATTTATCATGATATCATGACAGATATTAGCTGCTTAACCAGGAAATTGATGCTGATTCAGCGTCTTATTAGACATGCTGATAAGTTTACCTTTATGTAATAAATCTAGATTTGTTTGCTCATCATAACACATTACTCAATACTGTATTTGATTAATAATTCAAATATAATAATAAATGATTATCACAGATGGCTGCCCAGCAAATACCAGACATTAAGCCGCTACCGATCCAATGTTGACCCACCGTCTGACAATGTGGTGTTTTTAAACTACACTACTGAATATGTTGACGTGTAACACCAAATGTTCGTTGTTTTGTCAGTTCTACCCCTGCAATTTTCAAATCTATGATGATTCTTATGGAGGATGTTTTTTTCTCCTGAGTTTTTCTCTTATATCAGTCAGATTGAAGATTTCTTTATTTTTGTTTCTGGGACATCATAACAACGCCCACTGAATAGCAGCAGATGTGTTACCTAGTAACGAACCAGCACAGAGCCTCTCAGCTTGCCATCTCCGTCTACTTATTTATCAATCTACGTGGGCTCTATCTCAAATGACGTAACGGGGGCGTAACTAAGACGTAAGTCGGATGTAACCAGGACTTAGCGAGCAATATGTGACTCTGCGATATCCGGCGCCGTAACCCAATAGCTCCCAAACTATGCGGATTTATGACTTGGTCAGCTCAGCCTGGCTGACCTCATGTCCACCTAAACTCAATTAGACGTCCAACAAGCTAGACCATGCTGCCAGTGTTGGCTCAATGTTAGGTGAACGCTTCAGTCGTTGGCCTAACATTTAGCCAATCTTAGCCCAGCGAATTAATTCCAAAGTTGCGGACCAGCGAGAGATATGTTCTATGAAGATTTATCCACCGTTGTCTTGGTAAATAATGTGGGTTCAAAACATACTTGCCTATTGGTTGCTTTCTCGGTCACGTGATTCATAACGCCCACCAATCTAATTCACTGACAGAAGAAAGTAAGCTGTAATCCCCTGTTATTTATATGACCATGTGTGAAGTCATAATAATATTAGTGCCGACTTTTAAGGCCGTGTCCGGTTTTAATGTTTAATTGATATACTAATCACACCCATGATATCCGAGTCGCTGCTTGTATAACTCATAACACAAACACTGTGAAACAACGGTTTTTATTTTGTATTATTACATTTATCAATCTTTTATAATAATATCATTATTCATCGCCTCAGATGGAACGATTTTATGTTTATTTGTGGCACACAAGTTCTTATCCGGGGGGGGGGGGGGGGGGTGATATTCGTTTTGATAAAATAAAGGTCTGCATTAGTGCAGCCGATTTGTGACAGAAAGGCTCAGTTAATGATAAAATCACCAACATTTGCATATTGAAAGCTCATTATATACCAAAACATATTAGTTATGGACCCAATCTCAATTTCCCTTTTTTACAGAATTGGCGGCCATTTTCCAATTGGGCCGCCAACTTTGTCAATTCCGACAGTAGTTCTGGTCTCCTCGTATCAATATCTGAAGAAAAATCCATAATCTTCGGGTGGATTGCCAGTGGCTTACCCTGGTTCCTCCGTTCGACAACGGTGCTAATACAGCTCCTGTATCAGTGCAGGCGCTGCCAGTTGGCCGTGGTAGCCTTGAAATAACCGGCAAAAGAGTGTTAGACATTATGTGTCTTACTTGGGATGAATGAAGATAATGGACCTTATCCCTTGTTAATCTCGGGACTATCAGACCCGAGAATAGTGGAGCTATGCGAAATGTTTCAGCATTAAATTGCATAGCGAAATCCAAGTCTCCGGCCGTCTGGGCATGTCTGGGGGTAAATCCCCTAGACATGTCCAGAACCCCTTATCCGGTGACCAAAGGAATACGCTCTCAATAACCCACCAATCCCCATCACCCTCACATCATCATCTGTACATCATTCATCTCATCAATTGACTACAGCGTTTTTATCGTATTACAATGTCACTTAAAAGACAATTTGAACCGAAAAGTGACGTGAAGCAAGAATTTACTACTACTACTACTACTACACAAGTTCCTATCCGGGGGGGGGGGGGGGTATTCGCTTTAATAAAATAAAAACCAATCCGTTTGGATATGAAAATGAGTATCTGCCACTTTGTGAAGTGGCAGATACACCCTTTCATATTCAAGGGGTCGACGAATAAATTTGTAAACAGAATTAGATGGAAACCCAACTATAACAATAGGGAATCCATCTATAATGACTCTTATTTGATTGAACACTCGGTTCAAGAACAGACCATGGGAAACCACAGTGTAATCGGTACAAGTTTGACTTGATTCTGGCGTTCCTTGATTTTACAAGATAGCCAGCTGAGATTTGGTTGACATGTGTCTGAACAAATAAATTGAAAATGACAGATGTATGAACAAATGGATTGAAATGTCGGTGGATAAGGAAGAGAGGAAGTGGGACAGTTCGTGGGGTTCTGTGGGTACCAATGAATAATTCCCCGTAATGAGAGAGATACAGAGGACTTGAATTAGGCCTATTTTTTTCCCAATTGGATAAATCAATATTGGTAAAATTTTAACCCTAATGTCCTACTGAATTAAGCATACTTTTAGCTATTACTCCAATTTCAGCTTGAAATGACACACACAAAAATTATTTTTAAAAAATATATCCCACATTTAAATTGTGTCTGACGTCCACAGGCTTAACTGGCCCATGGTGATAGTGTGATTCTGTGTAGTACCTGTCTGGATCAGATGGATTAACAGGTCAGTTGACAATGGAGGCAATCACAGCCCATCCGTCATCACACCAGCCTATAGTCAGTTGTCCGTCCGTTTATAAGATTAAACGTGAGATTGCTTTCTTTAATTCACATTTGATAGATGACTCAATACGCTCCCTGTGGCATACAGACGTCTTGTTGATCGTTCCTATCTCTCTGCCTGGTCTAACCTGTTTTGTATCTGCCCTATATTATTTAAATGAATAGTCCAGGAACAACACCCAAGACTGAAGAGTCAAAATCTTTTATTGTGGCCACAATGTATAGAAACTCACTGTTTGAAATAATGCGTTAAAACACGTGTATTCCTCTAATCGCATATTTTTGGGTAAGATTCTGGTTCAGTCTCTAATTTCAACCCTTTCAGCGCGGGGACCGTTTTCACACGTCAAAATCTGACGTCTGTAGACGTCAGATTCTGACGTGTGAAAACGGTCCCCGCACTGAAATATTTCTAATGCTCGTAGACCCATAACATAGGTATTGAAATGAAGACATTTATTTAAGACATTTATGATGATTTCAAATTGACAATAACCCTTTGGTCTGCATGGTTTATACCAAATATTTCAGCGTTGTAAGGGTTAACTGAATGCGGATGAGGGTAGCCATGGCTATACCTTGATCGAGGTAACTTGTTATCTTTCTTTCAGGTTGGTCTCTAGCTTTTGGGAATATTGCTCTTATATTTTCACAGCATACATAATCATCCACTGATAGCTCGGATAAGCTCGAACATGGGCCCAAATCTGAACAAAGTGACCTCACGGCGACCAGATGAAACAAAATAATACGTTAATTCGAGGCCACCTATTTTGGCCAACATTCTGCACTTCTGGGTGGTCCCAAGGTTGTGGAATAACTGTGTCAAGTCTATGAAATAAGGTGGAAGTGCTCATCTAGTGCAAATAAAAGTTTTGATGTTTTTACAATGACTGTGTTAGAAGCCTGCTGTAAAGTTTTAGCACTGGTCCCTTGATACCGTGAGACAAATTTAGAAATAATACTATTAGTCTCGACCAGATCCCAGCTTAGGCATAAGGGATTTGTGTAAGAGCGCGAAGCTATTATGGCGCACCCAAGGGGACCTGCTGCGTCATCTCTTACGTCTCAAAGCTAAGTCCCTCAGTGATAAAAAATCTCAGTCAAAGCCTGCATTCTAATAAGGCGTATGTTTAGTCTAATCCCACTAGACGTATAACTCAACCCAATGCTCAACGGATCACGTAATTGGCGTTATTACCCTTTAACCGCCGGTGCCGCAAATATTCGGTTTTTTATTTTTTATTAGCACAGTAAGTACCACCATTTAAACATGGTAAAGATAAAACGTGACATCAATCAGCAATATTTGACAACAGTTGACCTACATTTTGTCAAATCTGAATAATTTTCACTCACTTGAAGTTGTGGATCGCCTCAGCGAGACACAACTTCAAGTGGGTGAAAATTCAGATCGAATAATTTGGCGGTTAAAGGGTTAAACTACTTTATATATTTATAATATTATAATATTGAGGTATCAGCAGATACAGCCATCGTAGTCTTTTATACATAGAAAATCCAGCTTCTGTATTTAAAAAAATATTTAAAACAGGCAGTCAATCAGTGGTTGTTGGCAATTTAAGAATTTATACATTTAAAATGCTAATTACAGCAAATGGTTAAGTTCTGATTGATTGATACTGTCCGATTTGAAACTCAATTCAATTATAACACCACTTTTCTCGTGTTGTATTGGGTCGACGGGCCTATACTGTCCTGCAAAGGTAAAAGGCCGGCTCTTGTGCTTTGCATGGCAGAATAGTAAAGGATTGCAAGACCAAGACACAGACCGTACATCCCATAATAACATTTTATTAAGTTAATTCTAAAAAAATAATTTATACAATAACGTAAATTTGGACTGTGTTTAATTTGCAATAAAGTTGGTTAGAGTATATCACATGATAACTGAATAAAATCGAAAGTATTATGCAAAAAAGACCTGTGAAATTGTACATACTTTATTAAATATTTTTTGTTTTGATGCTTCATCAAAGACTTGCACTTCTACTGACGAAAGTCATTGTTAAAAATTAACATCTGGAAAAATGTGCACCAATGTCCATATGTTGTACAAATCATGAGATGACAAAGAATATGATTTATATCATATTCTAATGCATTTATATCGGGTGAACAACTGTATATTTGCTAATACTTTTAGTTCCTTTGATGTCAACTTTTTTTTATCATCATTAAGGCACGTGTGGTCATTTGTTCGTCATTTTATGGTAGGTAGGGCTTTTAACCATTGAAGCTCTGGAATATTCTCGTAAAAGCCATGTTTTTTTCGTGTTTTTTTCAATTTGAAGTCACCATAAATGTCTTACTATAGCTCTTTCCGCTTCATTTGAATTATACTTATGTTATGGGTTTACGGCGGCCATTATAAATATTTTTATTCTTTCAGTATGGGGATCGACTTTAAACGTCAGAATCTGACGTCTACAGGCGTCAGATTCTGACGTGTAAAGTCTAACACGTTTTGTTTCTATTTTTCAGCGCTTTAAGTTGAAATTGAAATTGCCAGCGCAATTCCCAGCTACAAATGTCGAAAATATTTATACTTATGAAAAATAGATATTTCTCAAAGTGAATTATTTGATTAATTAAGCAACTACCACAGACTATTTAGTCGACTGTAGCGCCTTCCTCTATATAGATGACCATATCTTAGCATAACGCGATTCCAATGAAATAATAAAATGCAAAGACATCTACCAGAATCTTGTCCGCTGTCTACGACGCTGGCCCAACATCAAGCCAACAGTGAGTCACTATAAATTGTGTTTGTTGGGATGTGCTATTTCTGGTTAAGCCCTGAGTTCACATCTCCCGCGGATACTTCGCTGTACACGCTAGCTAAGCGTCCTTCAGTTAATTTCCTGTGTTATTTCCCTGAGAATCTCGTCACAGTGGCCAGTTCCGCCACTGTCACCCTCATTGATCAAGTGCTCCACGATCGATACAGTCATCAGAAATCATTTTTCTGTGGAATAGTTTGAACCATTTGTGTGGCACAGCCAATGTAAAGAACCTTACACGGACGTACACATACTTAGAATGCGTTATTGATGATGAACAGCAGCATTTAAAATCGATTTAATCTTAATCGTTTGCGTTTTACGTATGTAGGCCTACTTTCACTCTTTCTGAAGCAACATCACAAAACATTTATATTATATGATGTTGTGACAAGTGCTCTGATATCCATAAGGACTTCTAGTGTGCTTATTTTGTTCTTTAATCATACCAGCTCTGAATTGACACTGCATGATTGATCAAACACACTTTTTATCCCCCGCCGGTAGGGGAAGGGGGATTTTAGTCGCGCCAGGATTCTGTCCGGCGTACGGCGTCTAGCGTCACGTTTTCTTGTGGGCGCAAAAACTCAAAAACTACTGGTCAAATCTTTTTAAAATTTTAACATGACATTCCTAGCAACATGGGGATGTGCAAGTGATTTTTTAAGAGATGCTACCAAAATTCAAAATGGCCGCCAGAGGTCAACACTAAAATTTTTTGTGGGTGCAAAAACTCTAAAACTTGAAGTCAGAAATTTTTCAAATTTTACTATCACATTTCCCATGACATGGAGATGTGCAGGTGACTTTTTCAAGGTTTTACTGAAATTCAAAATGGCCGCCACAGATCAACTTTAATTTTTTGAGGGGCGTGAAAACTCAAAAAAATTGTTTGGTCATTTTTTTTTTTTAATTTTAACATCACATTCCTAGCAACATAGGGATGTGCAAGTGATGTTTTAAAGATGCTACCAAATTTCAAAATGGCCGCCAGAGGTCAACTCCAAAAATTTTTGTGGACGCAAAAACTCTAAAACTTTAAGTCAGAAATTATTCAAATTTTACTATCACATTCCCCACGATATGGAGATGTGCAGGTGACTTTTTCAGGGTTTTACTGAAATTCAAAATGGCCGCCATTGATTAACTTCATATTTTCTTGTGGGCGATAAACTGAAAAATTGAAATCAGTAATAATTCACATTGTACAATCACCTTACCCACCATCTGGAAATATGCATGTGATTTTACTGAAATTTAAAATGGCCACCACAAATCAACTTTTCAAATATTTGTGACCGCAAAAAGTCTAACCTAATTTATGGCGGGGGATGATATAGGACTTCAGTCCTCTTGTTGGAATATCAGATTTGGCTTGATTGGATAAATAACCTTCATTATTTATTCAGGATTACGTTTTGAACGATGTGACTTCATTTGAAAAAAAATCCGAATGGTTTGAAATTCGCTCTCATTGTCGGCGTTGTGCTATTGCTAGCTATTGTGCCCGTGACCTATAAAAAACATTGTTTAACCGGAATTGGTTCAATATTGGGCCAGCGTCGAAGACGGCGAACCAATATTGAACCAATTTTAAGTAACATGCACTGGCAAGAAAAACATTGTTTCGCGCAATAACCACTTACACAATATCACAATGAAATAAATGCATTATCCATATTAATACTTGGAACGAAAGGGTGAAATCTGCCTCTTGTCAAAGTAGCAGATATGACCCTTTCAGTGCAAGGTATGATGATTTGTTTGGTGGATAACCAGAATGTCAGAGGTCCCCAGTCGATCTCCCAAGCCCCTGCTATGTCCTTGACTTCTCATATCGCGACCAAGCGTAATAATGGGACATTTCCGAATTGGAGGAATTGATAACTGGGCTGGATCCGGCTGATTCTCTCTACTCAGGATCCAGATAGATAACTACATGTCCCCACACGATACTCAATATCACAACACTCATCCAGCAAACACAAAGCATTTGTATAACATTTATACAATGTTGGACCAGCGTCGAAGACGTTGGGCGGACGTTGTATAAATGTTATACAAATGTTTTGTATTTGCTGGGCAGTCTCCTTCATCAGAAAAAACGACAGTCTGATGTAAACCTGCTATTGTGCCAACGCCTGCGAATTCAAGTCATTTTAGATGTTTTATCTACACAAGAAAGAAAGTATTGGTGGTTTTAAAAAAAGCACACCAATCGAGCGCCATAAAGTGGTTGCTACACGAAGAATAATACTTGATACAAACACAAAACAACAGCTCCATGATGTAGTTTGTTTAAAAGAGCAAATAAAAAAATATACAACCGCGACAATATAAAATCTTCTGAAAAAAGTACACATCCATAGTGTTGCCTCGGGCTGTTGTCTGACGCAATGTTAGCCCTGAGTTCAAAAGGCGACGTGAAAGCTCGATCAGTCACTTTACAGCGTTCGGTTTACTGCGCTTTACACTTTAACCGTGGACAATTCATCAGACTGATGATGAATGGTTGGAGGGCGGTGGAGGCTGGGGCAGGTGTTTTGCCGGAGGCGTTATGCTGGGAGAGGGACACATTTTCTTACCATTCATTCTAAATGCCCAGTGGTCAATATCAAGTGTTACGACTCGCAACCCAGCTAGATGCTCACCCAAGTTTGTTTCAATGCTGGGCCACCGTCGCAGACGGTTGACCAACATTAAAACAAACTTGGTACAACGTCGCGTCTCT